>OFHU01001851.1:0-147620 GCA_900245905.1 Lacerta viridis
AAAATACTCTCAGTCGACAACATGGTTTGTACATTTGTGTGTGCTGACAGCAGCATATACGATAACACTTCTGCGTGTGAAAAAGGTGGTTCTTTTCAAAATAAAAAAGTATTAAGAAAACATCATACAAAATTAAAAAAAGAACATTAAAAAAACTCAAACACGTTGTCGTTGTTGTTAAAAACGAACAAACAAACCCTGCACTGGGTTCGATTTTACAATGCCTGTAAAATACCAGGGTGTGCTGGATCAGACATGGAATGTCCAGAGTTCGTGTTAAAAGTGGTGCAATCCAGATTTCCTTTTCCTAGATTAGCACATAAGGGACAAGACAAAAAGACAGGTTTATTATTTGTGACAGATCATTACATGCGAGGGAAGACGTCTGCCCTGATTATTATTATTATTATTATTATTATTATTATTATTATTTGCCCTACACCCAGAGATCACAACATATATAATCAGAATAAAAACAACAACCCATAACGCCCCTCCAAGACACATTTTAAAAGGGAATAGTATGTCAAACAGAACAACCAAAGGCCTGGTTAAAAAGGAACGTTTTTGCCTACTGCCTAAAGGTGTGTAATGAAGGCACCAGGAGAACTTCCCTGGGGAGAGCATTCCACAGACGGGGAGCCACTGCAGAGAAGGCCTGTTCTCATGTTGCCACCCTCTGGACCTCTCGAGGAGGAGGCACACGAAGGAGGGCCTCAGAAGATGATCTCAGGGTCCGGGTAGGTTCATATGGAAAGAGGCAGTCCTTGAGGTATTGCGGTCCTGAGCTGTTTAAGGCTTTGTAGGTCAAAATCAGCACTTCGAATTGGGCCCAGAAACTAATTGGTAGCCAGTGCAGCTGGACCAGGATCAGTATAATATGCTCAAACCGTCTGATTCAGCTAGGGCCAGCAGTGGGCCCCCCAGATGTTATTGGGCTACAACTCCCATCACCGCATGACCATTGGCCACGTCATCTGGGGCTGATGGAAGTTGGAGTCTGACAACACCTGGAAGTCCATATGGTTTCGCCATCTCTGAGCCAGGGATACACACTCTTGACAGCATGCTGACCCATTCCTGCGCATGGAAGGAAGCCCGCATACAAATAAAGTACAAAGGAAACACCCCAAAAACCAGCCATAAAGGTGGAGTTGTGCATGCGCGACCCCTATCGCATCCCATGCAATAGTGCAGATAACCTGTTCAGAATGCACGTTTGCTTGTTCAGGGTGTTGGATTTACATCTCTCCAAACAAACGATCAATGCCATTGCTGATAATCTGGCTGGCTTTTATAGAATAGCACCCTGTTGCTTTGGGGATATGTACATGGGACAGTCCCATGGACTGCAAGAAGATCAAACCTATCCATTCTGAAGGAAATCAGCCCTGAGTGCTCACTGGAAGGACAGATCCTGAAGTTGAGGCTCCAGTACTTTGGCCACCTCATGAGAAGAGAAGACTCCCTAGAAAAGACCCTGATGTTGGGAAAGATGGAGGGCACAAGGAGAAGGGGACGACAGAGGATGAGATGGTTGGACAGTGTTCTCGAAGTGACTGGCATGAGTTTGGCCAAACTGCGGGAGGCAGTGGAGGATAGGGGTGCCTGGCGTGCTCTGGTCCATGGGGTCACGAAGAGTCGGACACGACTGAACGACTGAACAACAACAACAACATGTTTTTGCTTGTAGAATATGGAATCATAGAATCATAGAGTTGGAAGAGACCACAAGGGCCATCCAGTCCAACCCCCTGCCAAGCAGGAAACACCATCAAAGCATTCCTGACAGATGGCTGTCAAGCCTCCGCTTAAAGACCTCCAAAGAAGGAGACTCCACCACACTCCTTGGTAGCAAATTCCACTGCTGAACAGCTCTGATCAATTCCACATGGGTTAAAAGTGGGTCCACCGCACTACAGGTGGTGACCATTTCAGGTGCGCCCAATTGATACACAATCACCAACACGCAGGTCCTTTTGGAGCCAGAAGAGGGCATAATACTTGCATGTGCTCGTGGTCCGGGAACGGAACCCCTGCACAAAATGGCCGTTGCCTATGTTCAAAAGATAACTTTGGTGGCAGGCCACGTTGTTAGGGGTGAGGAGCCAGTCCATACATTGGCTCCCGATACGTTTCCGAGCACAATTCAAAGTGTTGGCGCTGACCTTTAAATCCCTAAATGGCCTTGGCCCAGTACTGTATACCTGAAGGAGCATCTCTACCCCCATCGTTCAGCCGGGACACTGAGGTCCAGCTCCGGGGGCCTTCTGGCAGTTCCCTCATTGCAAGAAGTGAAGTTACAGGGAACCAGGCAGAGGGCCTTCTCGGTAGTGGCGCCTGCACTGTGGAACGTCCTCCCATCAGATGTCAAGGGGGTGGGGGGAGACTGAATTTCAGAAGACATCTGAAGGCAGCCCTGTACAGGGAAGTTTTTAAGTCTGATGTTTGCTTGTGTTTTTAATATTCTGTTGGGAGCCACCCAGAGTGGCTGGGGAAACCCAGGCAGATGGGTGGGGTATAAACAAACAAACAAACAAACAAACAAATAATTGGCAAGCTTCTGGGAGTTTCATGCCAGCGGTTGGCAGTCAGAGGAAAAAGGGGAAGGAGTAATGTTAAGCAGATTTTCCAGCTGAAATAGGTGAGGTTCTACATACAGCCACACACTTCTCTCAATCCTTCACCCAGCAAGGAGGATGGATTTGATATCCCGCTTTATCACTACCCGAAGGAGTCTCAAAGCAGCTAACAATCTCCTTTCCCTTCCTCCCCCACAACAAACACTCTGTGAGGTGAGTGGGGCTGAGAGACTTCAGAGAAGCGTGACTAGCCCAAGGTCACCCAGCAGCTGAATGTGGAGGAGCGGGGAAGCAAACCCGGTTCACCAGATTACGGGACTGCCGCTCTTAACCACTACACCACACTGGCATGCATTGCAGCCCGGCAAAAACACTTGGGTGCAAAATAGGGTGATCAAGGTGTTGGGCCTGGAAGTGAGGCTGGGGAGGAGTTCGAAGGGTCAAAGAAAGAGGTCCAGAGGGCCGCATTCAGCTCCTAAGCTGTTCTACAGTGGAACCATCTCCCTTGGTGGACTCTCCTTCTTTGGAGGTTTCTAAGCAGAGGTTGAATGGCCACCTGTCCTGGATGCTTTAGCTGAGATTCCTGCATTGCAGGGGCTTGGACTCGATGACCCTTGGGGTCCCTTCCAACTCAACTATTCTAGGGTTCTATGATTCTACATTCTCCAGTCCTGTTGTAAGTGGCCGTGTGTATTTATTTCAAAGGACAGAGAGGCCAGAATTTGGGACGAAACTCTTAAACCAAAACTACATACATACCTAGAGCAGTCGTGTCCAGTCCAAGGTGAAGGGCAATGGCACCGATCTGGTCGTATGCATTTCCCACCATTTAAGCATGGAGACTTGCAGACAGCTGTATTAGAAGACCACAGATCCACATTAGCATTTGTTTGCATCACGGGTGGCTAACCCACGGCCTTCCAGATGCTGAAGGGCCACACTGGACGATGGGTGTTGTAGTCCCAACAACATCTGGGAGGTGGGAGACGCTGGCTAGCCGTCCCAGTTTACATTGCGGCTGGTATAATTGCTTACACATAACCGTTTGCAACTGAGCAAGTTTTCAGCCAGTTTAACTGCATGGCTTGCAATGATAATGCAAGCAGATGTGTCTTTTAAAAATAGTAATAAACAAATGGAAGGATTCTGTGCATCAGTTTTGAAAACTCCACTGGTTTTTGTTCTGTTCATGTGGACGCAAAACAAATGGAGGTCTAGGGAGGAATTTCCAGTGGCTAGTGGAAGCGGCCAGTTTGCCCTTCATAGCTCTACCTCTTTATTCCTATGCCATCCCATATGTACAGGTGAAACTTGAAAAATTAGAATATCGTGGAAAAGTCCATTTATGTAAGCAATTGTTTTCATTAGCTACTGGAGTTTAATATATGAGATAGACTCATGACATGCAAAGCGAGATATGTCAAGCCTTTATTTGTTATAATTGCTGATTGTTAATTTGGGGTTCTCATCAGCTGTACGCCATAATCATCACAATTATAACAACCTTTTAAGTTGAATTACTGAAAGAAACGAACCTTTTCACAACATTCTAATTTTTCGAGTTTCACCTGTACATTTCCTTTGTTGACATAGGCCTCAGCCTCTCTCTGCACTGCTTCGCTTTTCCTCATGCATTGTCCTTTTCTTCTTTTGGCTGCTGAAAAAGAGAGAAGGAACCACCCGCCCGCTGTTTCTCCAAACCCTTTCTTCAGAAAAGTAAGGCAGGAATCGTGACAAACGTCAGGGAGGTTTCTACCAGAGCTCCCCGCCGTGTCACCCGACTTTCGTTCCTTGAGAACAGAAAATATTTACACATAGGCTTACAACTGAGGATGAATTTGCACATGCAAAATAGGGCTTATTTCTCTATGGCGCAAACTTATCGTGACGGCTGCAGATTAAAGGGATCCGAAGTGCCTGACAGACATGAAGGGATCATGACAGCAAAAGTCAGCTGTTGTTTTTTGTTTCCAGAAACATACATTTTAAACCAATTCTCTTAACCTGCATGTGTGGAATCCATCTCGGTTCTTATAACCCAGAAAATAGGGAATGGGGGGAAAAAAACCAGAGAGAGAGAGAGAGAGAGAAAGGTACAGAAAACAAATACCCGGTAGTTGAAAAATATAATGATTTGATAAGGACTTCTCTGTTTATTGATAACTGAACGTGGATGTAAAGAAGGGAAAGGGGCAGAAACTCTGTGAAAACTGTGATACTATAAGGAACAGCATGTAGGTGAACTATAAGGGACAAATAATTAAGGAACTAATTTCACACAGTAGGAATAGTGCCCAAATAGCCATGTGATAGCTATAGTGGTTTCACTGCGCTAGCTATTTAATTGCCCGGAAAATGGGCAGAGAGATAAAAACCCTAGCATTTCCTGTTAAATCTGAGACACAAAAACTAGGTTTGATCAGAACAAATAACTGAGACTGCAATCCTATGACTGTTTACTTAGAAGTCCAACAGTTTTTCCCTCGGGGCTTACACCTCATGGGACTGCAGCCGAAGACAAACTGCAAGTCCTAATTAAGGAGTTTAATTTTTTTTAAAAAAACATTGGCACAAGCCTCTCAAGACAACACATAATGGATGCCTCAAATATTACAGGTTTGGAAACGGAGGGCAAATACATTCAACTGCGACCCTCGTGAGCCTGCGACACACATTTACATTTTTAAAGTATGCTTAAAGACGCGGGTGGCGCTGTGGGTTAAACCACAGAGCCTAGGGCTTGCTGATCAGAAGGTTGGCGGTTCAAATCCCCACAACGGGGTGAGCTCCCGTTGCTCGGTCCCTGCTCCTGCCCACCTAGCAGTTCGAAAGCACATCAAAGTGCAAGTAGATAAATAGGTACCACTCCGGCGGGAAGGTAAACGGCATTTCCGTGCACTGCTCTGGTTCTCCAGAAGCAGCTTAGTCATGCTGGCCACATGACCTGGAAGCTGTACGCCGGCTCCCTCGGCCAGTAAAGCGAGATGAGCGCCGCAACGCCAGAGTCAGACACGACTGGACCTAATGGTTGGGTCCCTTTACCTTTAAAGTTATTTCAGGTGTGCACTTAAACCAGGGGGGAGTCCAAAGGGTGGCTCTCAAGGCATTTTTGGCGACCCTCAGTGACATTTGATGCCCCACCCCAGCCCTCACGCTGCCTTCCCAAAGCCATGTAAGCAAGGCGCTGGGTTTGGGGAAGGAGGTGCGAGGCCTCTGATAGGACCCCCATGTCTTCCTGCCTCCTTCCCAAAGCCTAGTTAGCGATTTCCCAGTTTGGGGAAGGAGGTGGGAGGGCTCTAGGGCCGACAGGGCCCTCAAGTCTCCTTCCCAAAGTTCCCGTGCCTCACTTAGCCAGCTTTGGGAAGAAAGCAGAATGTGGGTGTGTGCTTCAAATTCCACCCCCCCACACACAAGGCAGTGTGCACCCCTCCCCGGGTTCTGTGTCAAAGTACTCTTGCAGCCCACTTGGTATGAAAAGTTGGACCACCTTGACCTGAGGTAAAAGGTAAAGGTAAAGGACCCCTGGGTGGTTAAGTCCAGTGAAAGGTGACTGTAGGGTTGTGGCGCTCATCTCGCTTTCAGACTGAAGGAGACGGCATTTGTCCACAGACAGCTTTCCGGGTCATGTGGCCAGCATGACTTAACCGCTTCTGGTGCAACGGAACACCGTGATGAGAACCAGAGCGCATGGAAATGCTGTTTACCTTCCCGCCGCAATAGTACCTATTTATCTATTTGCACTGGTGTGCATTCGAACTGCTAGGTTGGCAGGAGCTGGAACAGAGCAACGGGAGCTCACCCCGTCGCGGGGATTTGAACCGCTGACTTTCTGATCGCAAGCCCAAGAGGCTCAGTGGTTGAGATCATAGCTCCACACACTTTGAAAAATAACTGACTTGGTATACCAACTGGGAAACGTTGTATGTAGATTTTATAGCTGAATGGTCTTTGTGAACGTTTACACTGCTACGAGTGTTTGCGGAAACATCCTTGCTGGAAAACTTTCCTTGCAAGACCAGTTAAGAAAAACCCTTATTTATAATAATAATGTAATATGTTTAATTAAGCTTATGTGTCGGTCTGTCCAAACGATCAGAGTCTAAGGAAGCATAGCATGCATGCTAAGCCTCGGTAATTAGCATGTATGTCAAAGCTAATTAGCTGAGGCACATTTCCTGGGTTGGTGTTTTGGACTTGGCAAGCCAACCGAATCAACAAGTGTCGATGAAACTTCTTTTGAGATATGTCCGCCTGGGGTGGGGAGATGAACCATCAGGAGTTCAAAGCATTCAAGGAAAAAGGTGTTGGTATGTAAATAATTGGAGCCCCACCCCCTGTAGATAATGAGGGCTTAGTTTAGGGAGTGATGTAACGAGGAAGCACAGAAGGTGAGCTGGGATGTGCTTTCAGAGCAAGGAAGGCCGCAGAGAACGGATGCTGATGCTGCAATCATGGAATAAGCTGGTGATTTTAGGGCTGCTGCTGCCGTAAGCCCCTTCATCAAAGGCTTCAGGTTGCATATGTGTGTAAATAAGCCATATATCATAAAGACGCCACAGACTCCTCGGTGCCCAGAACCGCTGAAGTCTCAGTAGACTGGGGTGGCGTGCAACGATAAGATTACGACATCTTCCCTCAAAGCTTCCCAGGAACAATTACAGATCAACATAACAGATGTTGCTGTTAGATAGCGGGAGGCACAAAGTGAGACAGGTTTACCCTGGTGGCAACGGGATCCGGTCCACCCTGCTTGGCAGTCACACTGGTAAGGAGCCACACAGCGACCTCCGTTCAGACAATGCAGGATGCAGATTGCTAAAGAGAAGATGGGAAAGGGGGGGGGACACCAGAGAAAATAAATGCATCAATATTAGGACCAGAAAAACCACTTCCATAAAGTGGGATGATTGAACTCAGGAGCGTAGCAAGAGGGGGCGGGGGCCCCCGGGCAGCGCCCCTGCTGGGGGTGACACATCGGGGGCAGCCCCGCCCCCCTGGCCTTTTTTTTTTACTTTTTTTTTTCCTTTTTAGGCTATTTTTAGCACTGCCAGGGTGGAGCCGCAGGGGCGGCCAGCGAGGAGGGGTGTCACCCCCCTCGCTGGCCCGCCCCTTGCCTCCATGCCGAGCTCCGCCGCTGGAAGGGGGGCTATTTTCGGCGCTGCCCCCCCTCGCTGGCCGCCCCTGCGGCTCCGCCCCAGCAGCGCCAAAAATAGCCCCCCTTCCAGCGGCGGAGCTCGGCATGGAGGCAAGGGGCGGGCCAGCGAGGTGGGGTGCTCACTGGCCCGCCCCTTGCCTCTATGCCGAGCTCCGCTGCTGGCTGGCTTGTGGAGCTGGGGCATGGAGAGGGGCGGGCCAGCGAGGAGGGACATCCCTTCTCGCTGGCCCGTTCCTCTCCTTGCCCTGACTTGCGCTCCGCCAAGGGAGACCAGGCGGCGGATTCAGGAGTCTTTGCAGCCCACAAAGACTCTCGTATCTGCCGCCCAGCACCCCTTCGTGCAGCGGCTGCTCACGTAGGCACGAGCAGCCGCGGCACAAAGGGGTGTGGGCGGCAGCTTTGGGAGTCTCCCGAAGCCGCCGCCCGGCACCCCCGGGGGCAGGGCGTCACGTACGTCATGACATAACACACGCACGCACGCACCGCGATGCCCCGCCCCCAGGGTTGCCTCTTGGCTTCCCGCCCCGGGCAGCCAAGGGGCTAAGAACGCCCCTGATTGAACTAAAATGCCCAATATGTTTTACAAAACAAAAAATTCTTTCCAATAGCACCTTAGAGACCAACTGAGTTTGTTCTTGGTGTGAGCTTTCGTGTGCATGCACACTTCTTCAGATACACTGAAACAGAAGTCTATATGTAAAAGAATATGTTTTACAAACGTTTTCCCCCAGCTTACTCTGTTCAATCACATTGTCTTTATACAATTCCCAACTGCACTTTCATCAGCAACCTTTAACTCTTTTTTGAGTTAAGAGGCACATGAGATATCAGCGGCCGGCAGCATCCTCGACATTAGATCCTTTACAAACTGCGATGACATTAGATAAGGCATTCTTAAGCCTCCCTGCCAGGATGCTACTACTATTCCAAGCCAAAAGGGGGGGGGGAGAAGAAAACATGAACTTTGATAGATCTAGACACCTGTCCGTTCCTTTCCTTACAAAAGAGAGTTGAAAAGTGAATTGCAGTGGCAGATTGCGAGAGCACAAAAGCAGTCCCTAAGTGTTGGGAGTCCCGGAGCATCGCTGTCGACACTCAGGTAAGGAAACGAGCGGCGATATGCCAAATGCAAGCAGAACTGTCAACCTTCCTTTTCCCCCCCTTTGCATTGGGAAACGGCCATAGCTGTCAACTTTCCCTTTTTTTTTGCAATGGGAAACGGCGCTGGAATAAGGGAATTTCCCGCAAAAAAAGGAAAAGTTGACAGCTATGGGCCAGAGCTGTGTGTCTGCTCCACCTTTGACTGATCTGTTTACGCATAAAGGGGGGGGGGAACAGGCAAATCAAGAATATTGCTTTAGAAACTTCCATTAGAAAAGCTAAATTTTGCGATCGCTATAGAGCATACAAGTTGGAAGACTTGTATTTGTTTGGATTGCAAACATCGAACAGCTTCTAAACATTTATAATTAATAATAATAATAATAATAATAATAATAATAATAATAATAATAATATTTATACCCCGCCCATCTGGCTGGGTTTCCCCAGCCACTCTGGGCGGCTTCCAACAGAATGTTAAAATACAATAATCTATTAAACATTTACAGGTAGGTAGCCGTGTTGGTCTGCCATAGTCAAAACAAAATAAAATAAAAAAATTCCTTCCAGTAGCACCTTAGAGACCAACTAAGTTTGTTCTTGGTATGAGCTTTCGTGTGCATGCACACTTCTTCAGTGTGCATGCACACGAAAGCTCATACCAAGAACAAACTTAGTTGGTCTCTATTAAACATTCAAAGCTTCCCTAAACAGAGCAGCTTTCAGATGTAAATGTAAATAGTTACTTTAAACCATGGGCATGGAGGCATATATATTTGTCTGTACAGGGGGAAAAGACATGTTGGCTGTTATCCATTTAAGTTTTAATCGCAGCAAACCTATAGAAATCAATGAACCTAAATTATGGTGGATTTCAGTGACTTGCTTTTGCAAATGTTCCATCAATGCAAGCATTACCTCTTGCTTGTTGGAAAGATCTCCTCTCTTCCTCCCATCCCTTGCACTGTTCCAGGTGTTCTCCTGAGTCCCGTAGACCATTGTGGTGGGATGGGGGAGAGAGGCAAAGGGGGGGGGGCGGCATTCAGGGCCGGATTTAGGTTTGATGAGGCCCTAAGCTACTGAAGGTAATGGGGCCCTTTATATGTCCAGCTGTCCTTTGTCAACAACAAATTGTCGCTGTTTTTTGTGTTGAATATATGCTATATGGTAATTTATGGACCTAATAGGTATCTAAAGCCATTTGCACATGCAGAATGTAGGCACCCTATATATAGAAATGAGCAAACCAGTGATATTTTAGGGAGCAGGCTAGCAGGTGGGGCCCATTCCTTACATCATAGGAGCTTACACAACACAAAACCCTGTTGCTGTCTGTAGGTTTTATTTTATGAAGAGTTTGGATTTGATATCCCACTTTATCACTACCCGAAGGAGTCTCAAAGCAGCTAACATTCTCCTTTCCCTTCCTCCCCACAACAAACACTCTGTGAGGTGAGTGGGGCTGAGAGACTTCAAAGAAGTGTGACTAGCCCAAGGTCACCCAGCAGCTGCATGTGGAGGAGCGGGGAAGCGAACCCGGTTCACCAGATTACGAGTCTACAGCTTTTAACCACTACACCACACTGGCTCTCTTATTTGTTTTTTTATCTTATATTTTGGAAATGTATTTTGGAAATGTACATCCAGTTTTCCCCCCTTCACATTTTTTGTTGGCCCTCAAGAGAGTGGGGCCCTAAGCTATAACTTCTTTAGCTTATACGTAAATCCAGCACTGGGGGCATTGCACTGGTGGAAATTCTTATGTGGGCTTCTGCTAGCAGAGCCAGTTAGTCATGTTCATTAATTTCAGGGGATCTTCTCTGAGCGAAACGTAGCTCCATACCACCCATTGCATTTCCCGTGCAATATAGGACGAACCCTTTTAAAAGAAAAAGCCCCGACAAGACTGTGTCATTTCCATTTGCCTTGGCAGCTGGAGCACCGAATGCGCCTGACTTGGTTCTCTTTCAACTGCCTGCTTGGCTCTCGCTCTCTGAAGTGCAAATTCAGGCTCGGAGTTGTTTATACTCTCTTTATCTTTTGTGTATAATCCGTTCACCTGGTTACAAAAAACGGTAGCAAACGAAGATGGTGTACACTGGATGCTCCTTTTAATATTTACGCTGCTCTGCGTATCTCAAACGAGCTGAACTTGGCGCGTGCAGAGAGGGAAGAACTTTTGCGACTACATTTTATTACATTTTCTATATCTACTTAGTGCAATATCTACTTAGGTTTACATCTCACTGGGTTCAACGGGGGTTATTTCCAAGGTAAGCATGCTGATAGGACGGTGGCCTCAGTATTTCATTAAAGGTAAAGGTAAAGGGACACCTGACCATTAGGTCCAGTGGCGGACGACTCTGGGGTTGCAGCGCTCATCTCACTTTACTGGCCGAGGGAGCCGGCGTACAGCTTCCGGGTCATGTGGCCAGCATGACTAAGCCGCTTCTGGTGAACCAGAGCAGTGCATGGAAACGCGTTTACCTTCCCGCTGGAGCGGTACCTATTTATCTACTTGCACTTTGATGTGCTTTCGAACTGCTAGGTTGGCAGGAGCAGGGACCAAGCAACGGGAGCTCACCCTGTTGCGGGGATTCGAACTACGAACCGTCTAGGCTCTGTGGTTTAACCCACAGCGCCACCCGCATCCCAGTATTTCATTAGAGATGGGTTATTTCTAGGGTTTCGCTGTAGATAGATGACCATTGCTGAGGGATGCATGATTGGCACGAACCAATAATGATACAGGATAGTGAGGATATGGGAGTCCAAACTTCTCCAAGCAAGATTTAACTTTTCACTATTCTGGACCGATTCTGACAAGCACTGAAAAGGCCAGTAATGTGGACGAAAATTTAGTATGCATACAGTTGTATGATTATCGTTTTCCAAAGCAACTACTCTATTCTGAACTTAAAAATGGAAAGCGTAACGCTGGTGGTCAACAAAAGAGGTTTAAAGACTGTCTCAGGGCAAATCTTAAAAAATGTAGTATAAACACCAACAATCGGGAAACACTGGCCTGCAAGCGCTGCAGTTGGAGAACAACCTTTACCAAAGGTGTCATGGGCTTTGTAGACACTCGAACTCTGGACGAAAGGGAGAAACGTGCTAAGAGGAAGGCATGATTGGCGAACCTTCACTGTGATCAACTCCTGCCAGGAAACCAATGTCCCCACTGTGGAAGGACGTGTGGATCCAGAATTGACCTCCACAGTCACTTACGGACTCACTGTTAAAACTGTGTTTATGGAATACAATCTTACTCGGCTACGAGGGATCGCCAAAGAAAGAAGATGACCTTGGAAGTAAAATGGAACCCGTTCTGGAAGTCCGTTCAACTTCCAAAACGTTCGAAAACCAAATCACGTCTTCTGATTGGCTGCAGGAAGCTCCTGAAGTCAACCAGAAGCTGCGGAAGTCCCGTCGGATATTTGGCTTCCAAAAACAGTGCAAACAGGAACAGTCACTTCCAGGTTTGCAACATTCGGGAGCCAAAATGTTCAGGAACTAAGCTGTTCGACTTCCAAGGTACGACTGTAATTTCAAGTGCTTAAGGTGGGTAGCACACAGATTTTTTTAATAATAATAATAATAATAAAAGTACGTACGCTCTTCACAGAGACGCCCCATCCATCCATCTGGGCAAGAACACACATTTGGTCTCTCACAGACGCCGCCATTCTGACACGGGAACCGGCAAATAGCTGGAAAGGGGAGCGGCACCAGGTTAGAGAACGTGGGACAGTGAAAGCAGAGGATGCGCTACAGAACAGGACACATTCCATTCATTCTTGGCACTAGGTGGTTTCTAGGCAAAGTAGGTTTCCTTCCTTGTAAGGTTTATCTGGTACAGAATACTGGAGGAGCACCTTAATTAGTAGCCAGGAAGTCTTCAAGCACTGAATTCATTTTGTCAGGTTCCCCTGTCAGCCTGAGCCCCCAGCTGCAACACGGGAATAATATTTTATTTATTTCCTACGGTTAGACCTCGTCTTTCCTGCAAGGAGCTCAAGGTGCCACAGTTTGTTTTCCTTTCCCCATTTTATCAACCTGACAACCCTGTAAAGTAGGCTTACCAGAGAGAAGGTGACTGTCCCAGGTCAGCCAGCGAGTTTCGTGGCTGAGTGGTTGATTTATACTTTGGTCTCCTATGTGGGGATGTAATCCATTGGAACAATCAAATGCAACATTCCTTATTTCCCTAGAGTGGGCACAGGCAGGGGGGCATCCAGTCAGTATAACTTCCTGTCCCACTGGTCTGGAGCATCCTCCCCCTGCATGTGACCTGGGAGACGGGCATCGCTCTGGCTGACTCCATAAAACAGTCAAGTCACGCAGCCATTTTCTCAGTCTTGTCTTCTCTCGCTTGCTTGCTGCTCTTTTGCTGCCATGTTGCTCTCCTGCAGCCATTTTGTTATCTTCATGTAATTTTGCTGTCTGCTGGCTCTCAGCTAGCAGCACATGAACTCAGTCTCCATATGAGATGAACTCATAGTTTGTGTAACCACTAAGTAAAGCCTGCCTTTCTGGGATCAAACCGTGAACTGAAATGTGAGTAAACTTCTTGTTACTTTCAAGGAATGACTCTTGTGTCTTTCTTTATTCATTTAAGAGGGATCGAAAGGAGACACCAGGAATAATCTATCTGGGCAAGCCATATTGGACTGCTTAACTAAAGAGATTCAAACGAATCTGCCAACTAGCTTCCAGTGATATTGAGGGGAATCTGCTCTGCTACACCAGCCACCAGCATGAGTGAAGGAAGGATTATACATATTCAATATATCCTTTCATACTCTCCTTAACATTTCCACATCCTAGGCCTTAGTCCAACACTCTACCCAGCTGTCACCAACAGGGTGCATTCCAGATGTTGCCGAACTACAACTCTTGTCATCCCTGGACTTAAGCCATGCCGGGAGTCTAACAGCATCAGGAAAGCACCACATTGACTTTTTCACTGGAGGTAATATTGGCTTATTTTTTACAGAGTTTCTGTAAATTTAATTCAGGATTATTGAAATAATGTAGTAGAAATACTTGGCACAGTTAGGAAAAAGTAGGTCTTGCATTTGCTGAAACATGGTATAAATATGTATACAGAAGAACATGCATATGCACTGCTGCCCTCTAGTGGATTCAATGTTTGACCTACTTCAATCTTTTTCAGTAGGTTAATAATAATCCCCTCCTGGCAAATAGAAGGGGAAGAAATGGAGGCAGTGAGAGATTTTACTTTCTTGGGTTCCATGATCACTGCAGATGGTGACAGCAGTCACAAAATTAAAAGACGCCTGCTTCTTGGGAGGAAAGCAATGACAAACCTAGACAGCATCTTAAAAAGCAGAGACATCACCTTGCCGACAAAGGTCCATATAGTTAAAGCTATGGTTTTCCCAGTAGTGATGTATGGAAGTGAGAGCTGGACCATAAAGAAGGCTGATCACCGAAGAATTGATGCTTTTGAATTATGGTGCTGGAGGAGACTCTTGAGAGTCCCATGGACTGCAAGAAGATCAAACCTATCCATTCTGAAGGAAATCAGCCCTGAGTGCTCACTGGAAGGACAGATCCTGAAGTTGAGGCTCCAGTACTTTGGCCACCTCATGAGAAGAGAAGACTCCCTGGAAAAGACCCTGATGTTGGGAAAGATGGAGGGCACAAGGAGAAGGGGACGACAGAGGACGAGATGGTTGGACAGTGTTCTCGAAGCTACCAACATGAGTCTGACCAAACTGCGGGAGGCAGTGGAAGACAGGAGTGCCTGGCGTGCTCTGGTCCATGGGGTCACGAAGAGTCGGACACGACTAAATGACTAAACAACAAAAATAATAACATAACATAACATAACATAATATCACAACACAACACAACACAACAACACAACACAACACAAAATATTCTGGACCTGGGACCCACCCAGCCAGGTGAATCTCTGTGATTTGGATCCAGTTTCAATTTACTGGTCCACATCCACCCAATTACTGGCTTCAGGAACTTCCTCTCTTGATATTGGTGGAACAGAGTGGGTGTCAACAGCATATTGACGGCCCTTGGCTCCAAATCACAATGGCTGCTGCTCCAGTGACTTTGTACACAGATATGAAACAGCACGGGCAACAAGAATGATCCCTGCAGAACCCCACAGAACAGCTCCCATGGGGTGAAGAAGCCATCCAATGCTGCTTTCTGAAACTGCTCTCAGAGATTGAGAGTGGAACCACTACAAAGCAATGCACCCAGCTCCTAAATTCTGAAAGCAGTCCAGGAGAATCAACAGGGGCACACTCCTTTGAGTTCTCTCCCAACCAAGATCAATGGACTAGGTTGACCAAGGCAGTTTCGGTCCCAAACCAGGAGCTGGACAGTTACTATGGGAATAGATGACTGCTTCTTTCCGAGCACACCTGAAGCTGTCCTGCCACAACCTTCAGCAAACACCTTATCAAAGAAGAAGATATTAAGGTAAAGGTAAAGGGACCCCTGACCATTAGGTCCAGTTGCAGACGACTCTGGGGTGTGGCACTTATTTCGCTTTATTGGCCAAGGGAGCCGGCATACAGCTTCCGGGTCATGTGGCCAGCATGACTAAACCGCTTCTGGCGAACCAGAGCAGCGCATGGAAATGACGTTTACCTTCCCCCCGAAGTGGTACCTATTTATCTACTTGCACTTTGACATGCTTTCAAACTGCTAGGTTGGCAGGAGCAGGGACCGAGCAACGGGAGCTCACCCCGTCGCAGGGATTCGAACCGCCGACCTTCTGATCGGCAAGCCCTAGGCTCTGTGGTTTAACCCACAGTGCCACCCACGTCCCAAAGAAGAAGATATTAGCAACTGGTAATTGATAGATATTTCTGGGTCCTGAGATCTCCTCTTGAGAGGATGAACCGCTTCTTCTTTCAAAGTTTATGGCACCACGGCCCCTCTCACGGCGAGGCATGAAATCACCCCCTAGACCTATGCGGTCAACTGCTTCTTTGGCTTGCTTTTATTAGCCAAGAAGGGCAAGAGTGGGGTATATATGTAGGCGCTCGACCCCATCTATCATCTCCTCCCTGTCATCAGATTGCAGCAATTAAAACTGATCTGACAACGCATTGGGCCACATGGTGGTCTGAGTACTCGTGTGAAGCACAGCGTCTAATGCGGAACAAATCTGAGCACTGTGTCACGCTCACAATACCCGGAAAACCTGTCGCAGGGCGGTTACAGCAATTTGTCTATTCAAGGTACTTAAATAATAATACAGATCTACTAAGTATGCAGAATACTATGGTTTTTGTTGTGAGTAACACCATATTTTTCGCTCCATAAGACGCACTTTTTCCCTCCTAAAAAGTAAGGGGAAATATCTGTGTGTCTTATGGAGCGAATGGTGGTCCCTGGAGCTGAATTGCCCAGGGGCCAAAAGCAGATAGTGCTTTTTATTTTACAAAGAGAAAAGGGGTGTTGAAAGGACCCCGCTCAGCAGCTGATCAGCAAGAGATCGGGAGAGAGATAAGAGTCCCTGGCTCCCTTTCAGCCCCGCCCTCTTGCCCAGGCCTCCATTGTTGAATGTGCTGCAGAGGGAGGTTGTTTGTTTCCCCAGCGACATGTGACTGGCTGATTAGATTATCTGTCTGGAAACTGTAGAAAAGGCTCCCTTTCCTTTAGAAGCTGCAGAAATGTGAGTTGAACCCCATAAAAATGGGGCTTTTCCTCTTTGCTTTTCCCCCTTTGCAAAAAAGCTGCAAAACTTTTAGCTGATCCTCAAAAAACAGGGCTTTTCCCTTTGCAAAAAAGCTGCAAAACTTTTAGCTGATCCTCAAAAAAACCAGGGCTTTTCCCTTTGCAAAAAAAGCTGCAAAACTTTTAGCTGATCCTCAA
Organism: Lacerta viridis; assembly: GCA_900245905.1. Lineage (NCBI taxonomy): Eukaryota > Metazoa > Chordata > Lepidosauria > Squamata > Lacertidae > Lacerta > Lacerta viridis. The sequence goes on from OFHU01001851.1 coordinate 16,714, forward strand.
AAAAAACCAGGGCTTTTAGAGGAGGAAAACCAGAAAAATATTTTTTTTTCTTGTTTCCTCCTCTAAAAAGAAGGTGCGCCCTAGGGTCTGGTGCACCCTATGGAGCGAAAAATACGGTATATTCTGCACATCCTTGAGGGAGTTCTACAACTAGGAGTGAGCCGCTGAGTACTGTATTGGTTTTTCCCTTGAGGTTACTCGGAGTCACACTAAGTCTTACTGTCACGAATCCAATGGACAACTCCAGAGTTGCCAGAATATGACATGTAATCTGCTCAGAAACAGTCCCGACTTAAAAGTACTCACACTGCATTTTTATTTGTAAGACTCGTATTAGTTAATATGTCATTAATTGGGTTGGAATGTATTGATTTTGCAGACCTGGGGCATTTCTTAATACTATTTATTGGTGCTAAAGCCCTACAGGGTTCACGTGAGTCATTGATGACGATTGCTTTCATGCTGCTTCTGATGTAGGACCTTCAAAGGCTTAGCGGCTGGAGGTCTTTTTGCAATGCAAACAGTCTGCATTATTTATAATACACTTCTTATTTTCTCTCTCTCTCTTTTATTTTTATTTTAAAAAGCTCTCTGGGACATGAATCAGGAGAACACAGGACCCTTTCTGCCTTTGGTCCTTTTTTCTATTACTCATTTTTTTGGGTAGAAAGGCGTGGATGAATAATGCACAATATTTAATAGATTAAAGAGTCGCATACAATAAAGCCAGCTGTCATTTCTTTTTGTAGATGCTCAATGTTTGCTGGGGATGGATAATCCCACACCCTCTCAAATTGCTGCATGCAGCTGGATTGGGGTAATGTGCAGGTCAGCATAAGACTGCCATAGGTAAAGGTAAAGGGACCCCTGACCATTAGGTCCAGTCGTGTCCAACTCTGGGGTTGTGGCACTCATCTCGCTTTACTGGCCGAGGGAGCCGGCGTACAGCTTCCAGGTCATGTGGCCAGCATGACTAAGCCGCTTCTGGTGAACCAGAGCAGCGCACGGAAACGCCATTTACCTTCCCTCCAGAGTGGTACCTATTTATCTACTTGCACTTTGACGTGCTTTCAAACTGCTAGGTGGGCAGGAGCTGGGAAGTTTTAATGTTTGATGTTTTATTGCGTTTTTAGTAATCTATTGGGAGCTGCCCAGAGTGGCTGGGGAAACCCAGCAAGATGGGCAGGGTTTAAATAAAATAATAATAATAATAATAATTATAATTATAATAATAATTATAATATTATATTATATAGACAGTGCTTCTTTAACAGTGGACACTGGGGAAACCTCTGGAAAATTCTTTTTAGAGGGTGCCTATCATACAATTGGAGGGACGCGGGTGGCGCTGTGGGTTAAACTACGGAGCCTAGGGCTTGCCGATCGGAAGGTTGGCGGTTCGAATCCCCGCGATGGGGTGAGCTCCCATTGCTCGGTCCCTGCTCCTGCCAACCTAGCAGTTCAAAAGCACATCAAAGTGCAAGTAGATAAATAGGTACCACTCCGGCGGGAAGGTAAACGGCGTTTCCGTGCGCTGCTCTGGTTCGCCAGAAGTGGCTTTGTCATGCTGGCCACATGACCCAGAAGCTGTACGCCGGCTCCCTCGGCCAGTAACGCGAGATGAGCGCCGCAACCTCAGAGTCGTCCGCGACTGGACCTAATGGTCAGGGGTCCCTTTGCCTTTACCTATCATACAATTGCTAGAGAATGTGGCAGGATGGGCCCTCTGGCACACTTGTTATGGCAAAGGCCTATTTACCTCTGCAAGCTGGTGGTGTTGTCCAGGTTGCGTTCTCCAAACAAACGCTTCGGAGGGAGCCTTCCAGCATGTACCCGCTGTAGCACGAGTATGTCACCACATCTCCGTACTGATAAAACGTTCCCCGAACCAAAGCATTTGCTACGTGAGCCGGTGGTCCACAAGATATCTCTAAACAGACACAATAACGAAACTGTGATTTAAATGGTAAGGCACGTCACGATTTGACTCTGAAAAGACTATTCAGGGAGCTTGTGGGGGGGATCAGTCTGAATATCATATTTGACTTCAGCATTTATGGATATGCAAGGATGCCTGACTTCCAGGCACATGGTTGTTTGCATATGGATTTGGTTGGCAGGCTGGGGCTCCTTATATCTTCCCATATGGTCCCTCCCAGCTGCTGCTCAAATCAGAAAGGTGGGTGGGGCTGTCTACTTGTCAATCAGCTGGCGTAAGGACATATGGCACTTTGAAGCCCCAACGGCCAAGGAGTTCATTGGGACTTCAAAGCACCGGCTACTCCCTCCATTTGCACTGAGTGTAGGGCTGAGTGGGGCCCCCCAGGCACAGCACAGAACAGTGAGGGGGTGCCTACATGGGGGTGCCTTCTTGCGCCCCGGCAAAATCTTGCACCCAGGGCCATGGCCCCCCACACTACGCCCTTGTCCCTCCCCATTACTTTTGCATAATACCCAAAATGTGAATCGGAGCCTTCACAGGCAGAAGACTAGTCATTATTTCAAGGCATGTCCATCCCTCTCAGATCGCTACTGACACCAGTTGATATGATAATCAGCACTTTCACCTGAACGTGAATTAATGCAGACTGGCCTATAAAATCTCTTTGTTGACTTGGTTTTATGTTCTAGCTTCACTGGAGAGAGGAGCTTAATGTTGAGAGCTATTCTCAATAAAAACGAAAGTCGCTTGGCATTATTATATTACTTACTTTCACATTTAGCTCTAGTTGGAGTCCATGCCTCATCAGAATCACAGGTTATGACAGACGGCCCTCGCAGCTGATAGCCCTCTCGGCATTTGATAAATACCTTTTGCCCGACATAAAAAGTTGTCTCCGATAGGAGGGCATTTTCTGGGATTATGAATGGCACAGGGCACGGATTTGCTGTTAACCGTAGGAAGAGGGGGGGAACATGCAGATGGTCAAAAAAAAACCCTGACATATCCTTACTTAGTTAAATTACGCTACCACTGAAAGCTTATTTATACAGTATTTAGTCCACAACAAAAGCTGTAACCTGTTCATTTAGGCATTCTGTCCATTATTTTAAGTGTATGTTTAACAGTGTGGTACTCATCCATATATATACGTCAACAAGAAATGGATCTTGCCCTCCCTGCCAATGGTGGCATGGAAGTCACCAAACAGATATAGCAATGAAAGAAATAAAAGTGAAAAATGTAGGAGTCAAATTTAACACGTCTGATTACTCTGCCGCCATCCTCACAGTCTGGAAGTCACATTTTCCATTTGCGTGATCAGATCTATTTTAAAAACACCCTACTTGTGATTGTAATTTGTTTTAAACTGTTTTCAATGTTGTATTTTGCATTGTTGTGAACAGCCACTGGGACATTGCGGCGAAGCGTGGGTAATAAATATCATTCTCATGGATCTCTTCCAGTTATCATGTGTGGTTTGGACCACATGCCTGGCAGGCTCAAAACACCTTTGCTACGCTGTGAAGTCCAACTTTTCTAAGGAGGATGGAATGATGGTTGCGGAAAGGCTATGCCACAATGCTCAAGAACACCATAGCCATAAAATGCAGGGGATTAGATGTAGTTTAGTCAACATGACACAGTGCCTAGCCCCAAAATCTGTACCTAAATTCCAATATGTAGTCTTTAATGTGGTAGGTAGAAGCTAAGGTAAAGGACCCCTGGACTGTTAAGTCCAGTCAAAGGCGACTATGGGATTGCTGCGCTCATCTCGCTTTCAGGCCGAGGGAGCCGGTATTTGTCCACAGACAGCTTTCTGGGTCATGTGGCTAGCATGACTAAACCGCTTCTGGCATAACAGGACACCGTGACGAGTCCCAGAGCGCACAGAAATGCTGTTTAACTTCCCGCCGGAGCGGTACCTATTTATCTACTTGCACCGGTGTACTCCGTCGCGGGGTTTCAAATCGCCGACCTTCCGATCGGCAAGCCCAAGAGGCTCAGTGGTTTAGACCACAGCGCCACCTGTGTCCCTTTTAATGTGGTAGAGTCCTTTACAGAGAATGTAGAACATTCTAGTTTATTTTCTTATTTATGGTGGGCGAACCTTGATAAACTTCACCGAAGGCGAAAAGGCCTACACCAAATTAGAAGTACTTTGTTTTATAAATCAGACTTCACAACTTTTGCATGATACAAAGTAAAGCTAGTTTCCATTATTGAGAAATGAACATACGTTTGCACTGAGGTATAGGGTGGCTCCATGTTCCTGCTTCTGTGCATTCTGCAATGGGCTCTCCTTCTAAGCTGTACCCTCTGTTGCAATAATACGCAGCCCTGCTACCAACTGTGTTGTTTTCATAGAGTGCATTCCCATTCTCAATGAATTCCGGATCTTCACATCTGGTTTCTAAACAATGGTAAGTTAATTAGGACAACTGTTTCTTTGCAATGAATCGTTTTAACAAGAGGAGCACCAGAAGAGCAACAAGTGTCTATCAGGGCTTCCCAACACCCCCCCTGAAGATGTGGATTTCTGTGAAGACAATCTGGACCTCTCACTCGTTTGGCATAAGAGGATGGTGTATAAACAGATCACCAGTGTCCCCAGCCACAAGAAAACTAGCAGGACACTCACAAATGCAAAACACAACCCAAAAATCACCTTTGCAGGACGGAAAGGGTTTACTCCAGGTTCCATTGGCCAAGCAGGTGATGTTTTCGGGTCCAAGCAAGTGATATCCAAAATTGCATACAAAAGATATGTTACTTCTGTAGTATGTGTTTTCTACGACTACAGGCAATGCATTTTCCACTCTTGGAGGTGGTTCACACCTTATGCCTGCAAGAGAAAAGAAGCTTGTGGTCAGTGAATCGTGAGCCAGGGCTTGAACGATATGGTAAGCAAAACCTTGGCTTGGCTTAGCGTGGTGTGGGAGCCCTCTCAGAGAGACCACGTGTTCTTACAGTCCCAATAAGCCATAGTTCGTTTTACTGTGTTGTGCGAACCAGGTCATGGTCTAATACAGTCATTCCCAAACTCGGCCCTCCAGATGTTTTGGGACTACAACTCCCATCATCCCTGACCACTGGTCCTGTTAGCTAGGGATGATGGGAGTTGTAGTCCCAAAACATCTGGAGGGCCGAGTTTGCCTATGCCTGGTCTAATGCCTAACAGCAGCAAACGGTTCTGCAGGGAAAGTGGACACAGGGAGGTTTTCCTTCCTCTTTTATAACACTAGAAATTGGGGGACATCGAATGAAGCTGGGAATAGATAAGATAGATAATACTTTATTCGGCTATAAGCCCACAAGGTAAAACAGATCAATAAATAAAAACAGCATTTTACATTCTAAAATATCAACTAAAATATTTCAACGCATAATCTCCTTCGCATTACGTACAAGCTCTAGATGTACCGTATTATGGCCTTAAAGATAAAGATGGAACATAGAATTTACTAGATTTTTAATAGTCATGAAGCATTCCATGAAGTCTTTTATATGAAAGAACTGAAATCAGGAATCTGGCAACCTGTAATGTTCTATAAGAGTCAATGTCCTGGAGTAGATAAGCTAGATGCAATTCAGGTGGTTTAGCAACAATTTCCAGAATGATTGAACTCAGAATCCTTGATCGGGGAACAATGTATAAAGGGCAATTTAACAAGATATGGTAAAGGGATTCTATTGATTTGTTATCACATGCGCATAAAACAGAGGTTTTACCATTAGAAAATCTATTGCTCAGAACATTTGAGGGGAACACATTAAATCTGGCTCTAACAAATGCGAATCTGTGCGACGCAACCGATAAGGTAGACAGATATCGAGGTATCTGGGGCATAGATGTAATGCCCAGATTTATCGGAGAACACGTACCTCCACCTGTAGTAAGATTTTGTTGCAAATCAACCTCCTCCAATCTTTGTTTGATGACCTTTTTAGCTGCAATTAGATCTAATTTTAGTATATCAGAAGGAGAGATTCCATAAGACAACAGTTTGGAATGGATTTTTGTTGAATGAAGTTGGGAAGATTCAGGACAGAAAGAAGAAAGCACTTTTCTACTCACCACCTGGAATTTACTCCCATGGGGGGTAGTGATGGCCAATGACCGATCCAGCATGGCTCATCTTATGTTCAGGTGATTCTGGGTTGTTTTTTTAAAAAATGATTTTGGTTTCTGATATAGATTTTTTGGTACACGTTGTGTTTTACCTATCGGTGGGTTTTGTTGTTTTTATTGTTTGTTGTACGTTGCTCTGGGCTCCCTTTTTGGTAGAAGGACAATTCATAGCTTCAATAAACAGTAAATATAACACTAGGACTAATGAAACAATTCTGGGGGGAAACTAAAACACCCATTCTTTCCCTCTCCCTTGTTACATGATGTGACGGATTGGCCCTAGGGTTGAGGAGGCATTACATCCCAGCACAGAAGGAGTTAATCCTCCTTCATCTTGACAGACAGTTCATCCTTTGGCAGTTGAGAGGAGGGAGGGTGTGCGTGGAGACAGGGAAGAAGAGGGGTGTGGGGCCAGGATAGTGGTGGTTAGGCTAGGATAGGATGAAGATTAGTCGGTTATACTGAAAGAGTTTATACTTTAGATGTAACTAAGCTGATGAACTATTGAAGTACTTGAAACATGATGTTCTGAAATAAATAAAGACTTGTTTTTGTTGAGCCAAGAGAAAAGAGGCATTTATTTGGTCCAGCGATATATGGATGCTCATGAGGAGGTGAACTCAGGGAAAAGACAAAACTGACCTGCAGGGTGATAGTTTGTGTCTTGGAGTTTCACTCAGGAGGGGCAAAAGGGCAGAAACCTTGGTAAGGCTACACAGTTGCTAAAAGGGTTTAGCTAACTGACGCAGTGGGGGGATCTAATGAGAGAGAGACCCAGAACTGATAGAGCTGAGAGGTATTCTTAACCCAGGAGCCCAGAGCAAAATATATATAACAGGCCACGACAGCTGGACAAGAGAACCCCGTTACTAAGTTATCCCTAGTTATAATAAAAGGGGATTATCCACACAGACGGACCTCAAGGCATCGAGGTGGGGTGAATAGAAAAAGTGACCCGGAACACCTCAGAAGTAATACACTTAGTAACAGAGGGGTAGTTGGCAGGGAGGTTCGTCGCACATGACCACCAACATAGCTTTGCCTGCGGCAACTACAGGAAGGAGAAGGCTTCATGCTTCTACTGAAATTTATCTAATGTGGTATACCTCTCACTTGGAGAACTTTTGTCAACAGACACTGATATTTACTTACTCACACACGTAGGGGCTGAGGGGCTCCACTTCTTGTTAACATGGCAAATCCTTCGAGTTGGCCCCTGTAGCTCAAATCCCTGATCGCAATTGTAGAGAACTTCATCTCCAAGCACAAAATCTTTGCCGATAACGGATCCATTATCTATTGGTTCAGGGGCCCCACAGGATATCTCTGAAGGAAAACACACAGGTGATCTTTTCAGTATAGAGTGCACACACACAGTACAGTGGTACCTCGGACGTTGAGCGGAATCTCTTCCGGAAGTCTGTTCAACTTCCAAAACGTTTGGAAACTAAGGCACAGCTTCTAATTGACTGCGGAACCCGCGTCGGACGTTCAGGTTCCAAAGAACATTCGCAAACCGGAACACTCACTTCTGGGTCTGAGGCATTCAGGAGCCAAAACGTTTGACTCGCAAGGCGTTCGGGATCCGAGGTACAACTGTACTTAGCTTTGTTTACTTTGCTGGTATGGATGAGTTTGCAGATGATTAATTACTAGGAAAATGTTGGGTGGGGGGAGCATCTCAGAATCTCTGCATAGGACCCAAACAGACTCCGCATTCAAAGTAATGGCCAGATGCATTTCAAATGAAATTTGAAAGAAGCTGGGCTACAATGGAAAAAGCAACATAACATACTGCAATACTGCACCTTGGGGGGCGGGAAGCCATGTTCAAATTAAGCTTGACATATAATAAAATGAAAGCATAGCTTACTTCTGCAGACTGGTGTTGCTCCACTCCAGAGTTTATCCGCTCCACAAATACGCTCTGCATCACCCTATCGGGCAAAAGAATAATTCAGAAAAGAGCACAAAATATCCTATTCTCACAGGAAATCTGATATTGGGCAGAGAAGAAGAAGAAGAAGAAGAAGAAGAAGGAGAAGAAGAATTTGGTAATTTATGGACCTAATAAGTATCTAAAGCCATTTGCACATGCAGGATGTAGGCACCCTATATAGAGAAATGAGCAAACCAGTCATATTTTAGGGAGCAGGGCAGCAGGTGGGGCCCATTCCTTACATCATAGGAGCTTACACAACACAAAACCCTGTTGCTGCCTGTAGGTTTTATTTTATAAAGAGTTTGGATTTGATATCCCGCTTTATCACTACCCAAAGGAGTCTCAAAGCGGCTAACATTCTCCTTTCCCTTCCTCCCCACAACAAACACTCTGTGAGGTGAGTGGGGCTGAGAGACTTCAGAGAAGTGTGATGAGCCCAGGGTCACCCAGCAGCTGCATGATTGGCTGATGGGTGTGGGAAACCTGTTGACGACTGTTAACAACTGCAATTGGTCTTACAGGAAAAAGCAAGGGGTGAGATGGCTAAAGATAGCTTTGTCATGTATAATCAACAGGTTTTCCACACCTATCAGCCAATCCCCCATTCCCACCACCCTTCTGAGTAATACCCCTCCCCACTCTCTCACTATATATAAGGGTCTGGTGACTTCTGTTTCAGTGTATCTGAAGAAGTGTGCATGCACATGAAAGCTCATACCAAGAACAAACTTAGCTGGTCTCTAAAGTGCTACTGGGAGGAACTTTTTTTATTTTGTTTTTACCATTTTAATGTTATTGTGAAATATTTGGGAAGTTGCTTACACAAGAGCAGCATACAAATATTTTAAATAATAAACAAATACTCTCCCCTCCCAAGGTATTGTGTTATTATTATGAACAAGAAATATACAGCATTTTTTTGCGTGTTAAGTATTTTAGAGTAATTCTCTCATTCATTAGAGCAGGGGTCCCCAAACTAAAGCCCAGGGCCCGGATGCTGCCCAATCGCCTTCTAAATCCGGCCTGCGGATGGGCCGGGAATCAGTGTGTTTTTACATGAGTAGAATGTGTCCTTTTATTTAAAATGCATCTCTGGGTTATTTGTGGGGCATAGGAATTTGTTCATATTTTTTTTTCAAAATATAGTCCGGCCCCCCACAAGGTCTGAGGGACAGTGGACCGGCCCCCTGCTGAAAAAGTTTGTTGACCCCTGCATTAGAGACATTAAGGCAAGCCCATGGCATTAATGGACTGATCTACACAAGCAACAGAATGACGGGATCCTGAAGATGTTGAGTTTACTGTACCATGTCAAACTGCAGGTTTGCGGAATGCTGTTTTCAAATGCTTCCTCATATGAAGATCTCTTTTTAAAAAAAATATTTTTATTAAGGATTTTCAAGGGTAGTACAATGTCTCTCTCGAATTTTTCCATATAACATTTTTATAAGTCTGTGTTGGTGAGACATTAGAAAAGAAAGGGGGGAAGAAGTGGGTGGGACGGGGAGGTAGGTGGGGTGGGGTGACTATGTTTCTTTTTCAAATAAAAAAAAAATAGCATCTGAGGCTGAAAAATTCTTACCCAGCCCTTTTCCTGGTGTGCTACTTTCCTACTTTCAGATTCGTTTTGTTTTTGTACAGCAAGAGTCAAAAATACGATTCGCTGCCTGCAGTTTGAAGTGCTACAGCTCTCTCATCTCTGAACTGCCAGTTTATTTGCCCCTCATTGTGTTATACGTGGAGATCCAGCTATGGTTTATTAAATCATAGTTCCATTGGTAACCTGAGCCCTGTCCAAAGGCTTAACAATAGTTTATTTACTGCCACCAGACCACAACCTGAAGCCATGGTTTGTTGGTTGCTTACAGAACTTGGTTTAACTATTGTTGTTGTTCAGTCGTTTAGTCGTGTCCGACTCTTCGTGACCCCATGGACTAGAGCACGCCAGGCACGCCTATCCTTCACTGCCTCCTCGCAGTTTGGCCAAACTCATGTTAGTAGCTTCGAGAACACTGTCCAACCATCTCATCCTCTGTCGTCCCCTTCTCCTTGTGCCCTCCATCTTTCCCAACATCAGGGTCTTTTCCTAGGGAGTCTTCTCTTCTCATGAGGTGGCCAAAGTACTGGAGCCTCAACTTCAGGATCTGTCCTTCCAGTGAGCACTCAGGGCTGATTTCTTTAAGAATGGATAGGTTTGATCTTCTTGCAGTCCATGGGACTCTCAAGAGTCTCCTCCAGCACCATAATTCAAAAGCATCAATTCTTTGGCGCTTTTGAATTTAGTTGTAGGTCTTACAGATGCAGACCTACAACTAAAGCTTTGCAAGCAATCATCCCAACTTGGGTCCAGCTTCTGGTGTACCAGTTTGAAAGGTGCATTTGACATATAGTTTAGTGACTTAATTCTTTTAAGAATGGCTTTGCCGATTCCCGTGGTTTAATGAGTGGCAAATAAGATACACTCAAAATACAGCGATGCAGCACACCTGCATTTTATTCTCAAGTGCAAATGATGGGTGTGAGAAGCTTTTCCCAACGAAGAGCTTCCTCCTGATTGACACCTAGCATGCCATCTACTGGGAAACATGCAAACCAACAAACAGAATGAGGAAAAGATTGAATGGACTTACTTCCAACTCATAACCAGAACTGCATTTATAAAGAACCATGTCTTTGTAACTGTATCTGTTGCCAATCATTATTCCATGTTCTGGAGCCTCGGGCTTTCCACAGGAAACAGGAGCACAGATCTCGCTTGAAAATAATGGCATCCAGTTACCGTTATTCTAAAAAGAGGGGGGGAAAGTATCTCCATGGCTTGCTAAGCAACACAGAAGCAGCACAACAAGATATATAAAATGTAAACAGCCTAGCAACAAAAAAGTTTGATATGCAGAATTTAAGAAATGACTGGACTGAAGCACTGAGACGTTGACTAGTAGCTAGACCAGGGTTTCCCAAAACTGGGTCTCTAGCTTAGGACCCTCGTACCTAAGGGACCACCTCTCCTGGTATGTCCCGGGTAGGACCTTAAGGTCCTCAAATAATAACTTTTTGGAGGTCCCGAGCCACAAGGATGCTAGGTTGGCTTCAACTAGGGCCAGGGCCTTCTCAGTACTGGCCCCGACTTGGTGGAACGGTCTGTCACAAGAGACCAGGGGCATCTTTCCGCAGGGCCTGCAAGACGGAGCTGTTCCACCTGGCCTTTGGGTTGGTTTCAGTTTAACCCTGATGTTTCATTCTTTTGGTGTGATTGGTGGGCTACTTAAAAATGAGGCTGCAGTCTAAATTAAATTTTAAATTGTATATTTAATAATCTGTATTTAATGAAATGAATTGTATTTATGTGTTTTGATTTGTGATTGGTGTTTTATTGGTGTGAGCATAGCCGCCCTGAGCCCGGTTTGGCGGGGAAGGGCGGGGTATAAATAAAAGATGATGATGATGATGATGATGATGATGATTAGCTGTTTTTGGACTACAACTCCCATCATCCCTAGCTAGCAGGACCAGTGGTCAGGGATGATGGGCTTTTTAGAATGGTGTCAGGGGTATATTGGGTCAGAGGTATATTGGCATGTGCTGTTCTGGGTTGCATCCTGCACATTTTGGAATTGAGAAAAGTTATAAGCAAAAGATCTGACGATCAGCAGAAAGGTGTTTCTTCACACAGAAAGCATTATTTGGATCAAGAAATGTTGAGTAGACATTATTTAGCAGCAAGAATTTCTTCCAAATTGTTGAATAGCATTTTTTATTCTAAATATTTCAAATTCTGTAGGCATAAACTGTTCCATGCCAAATTACAATGATGCAACCGTTGCTTGCTAATCAAGTCATTTAACAGTTTCCAGTAACTATATAAATTGAAATGTACAGTATCTAGAAAAAACAAAAGGAGAAAACTCCACTACTCAATAGGAGCAGGGCCACGCTTCTCTAAGGAGGATAATTTGACACAATTCTCATATGTCAAGTTTTATTGAAGCGGCATGGAATACCCTGCCTTTCAAATAACAGAATTAACTTCCTCTAAATTCAACACTAAGGGTACAATCCTATATATACACGTAAAGGTAAAGGACCCCTGACAGTTAAGTCCATTCACAAACGACTCTGGGGTTGCAGTGCTCATCTCACTTTACGGGCCGAGGGAGCCGGCGTTTGTCTGCAGACAGTTTTTCCAGGTCATGTGGCCAGCATGACTAAGCCGCTTCTGGCGAAACCAGAGCAGCGCATGGAAACACCATTTACCTTCCCGGGGCGGTACCTATTTATCTACTTGCACTTTGACGTGCTTTCGAACTGCTAGGTTGGCAGGAGCTGGGACCAAACAACGGGAGCTCACCCCGTCATGGGGAATCGAACCGCCAACCTTTCCAATCGGCAAACCCTAGGCTCAGTGGTTTAGACCACAGCGCCACCTGGGAATAAGTCCCATTCTTTGCACTGGGACTCACTTCTGAGTAGGTATGCATAGGATTGCACTGCCAGTCTGGAATGGTGCTGTTAGAAAAAGGTTACGAGGGAGGATTATTTTCATATTACCGGTAATATTTTTTTAAACAGCAATGCAGTTCAGTTTTCATTTAGCAGAAGAAGAGCATGGTGTATTACCACAACATTATTATTATTTTCCTCTTCAGGAATGACTTCAGTAGGCACAGATATATGACTATTAAGACAAGGATTAAAACAGAGCAAAAGTAAGATAAACCTTTACCTGGCATGTGGAAGTGTTTGCTCCATTCAGAATATAGCCTTCCTGGCATGATAAGGTAATGCTCTTGTTCACAGTGAATTCATCACCGTAAATAATTACATTGGTTGTATTTGCTGGCAGGGAGCATTTTCTGGGGCAACAGGAAATACTATTAGGGGACCAGTGCCCATCTTCCTGACAGGTGCATGTATCCATTTCTGTCTCCATCACATAACCCTCCAGACATCTGCAACATATAAGTCACACTGGGGCACCAGCAATAGGTACATATTGCATGCTCTGAACTGCTGAAGTAAATCCTAAGGTACACCTGTTAGCTATTTTTGATTAAATAAGATGCCTTACACAAGACTTGAAGATAAAGATTTACTTGTCAGGTTGGCAACAGTTGAACAACAAATATTATTCGCATACCTATTAATGAATACAATGCATTTCACTCCCTTGAGCCCAAGAGAGGGTTTAATCCTTTTTGTTTTCAAAGCTCCTTCAAAGCAGCGCACAAATTATTAATCCATACCTTGCCTGTCTTCACAAACTCCTCCAGACAGCACCTGCATGAAGCCACCTTCTCAAATAATCAACTGACAGAATGACCAACCAACTCCCAAACGCCAACTGCCACCTATTTTCCCCAATACCGTTTATTCTTTTTGAAATACATTTTCCATGCAAACACAAAGCAAGGATCTGTTGGGGATATCCGTGTCTGATGACTTAACAATCCTACATCTTGTAAGGGGAGAAAGGAGGCTTGCCATAAAACAACCCGAGCAGGATTTAATGGGAGATGGAGAGGTGCTTCAGAGAGCAGTTTGCAAGCCGCTGCCTGAAGTGCCTTCCCATCTCCATTAAATACCATGGCAGCGGTGTTAAAACCCCATTAAAAGGTGGGCTGAGCTGTGATGAGGAGGAGCTTAAGGTTAGTTGGGAGTGGAATGGGAGGTTGGAGTGAGCTGTGAGGGGATGGGTGAGGTGTAAACAGAGGAGGGTTTTGGTCAGGTATAAAGGGAGATTGGCTAGGTATGGGGGAAGCAGGGTTAGCAGGTAGGCAGAGCAAACAGGAGTGGCAACCCCAAGTTATGTATGTATGTATGTTTTATATGTCTGCTGTCTTTGTCCATGGAGTTTTCTTGGCAGGGATACTGGAGTGGTGCTGGAGGAGACTCTTGAGAGTCCCATGGACTGCAAGAAGATCAAACCTATCCATTCTTAAGGAAATCAGCCCTCCACTGCCTCCCACAGTTTGGTCAGACTCATGTTGGTAGCTTCGAGAACACTGTCCAACCATCTCATCCTCTGTCGTCCCCTTCTCCTTGTGCCCTCCATCTTTCCCAACATCAGGGTCTTTTCCTAGGGAGTCTTCTCTTCTCATGAGGTGGCCAAAGTACTGGAGCCTCAACTTCAGGATCTGTCCTTCCAGTGAGCACTCAGGGCTGATTTCTTTAAGGATGGATAGGTTTGATCTTCTTGCAGTCCATGGGACTCTCAAGAGTCTCCTCCAGCACCATAATCCATTAGCTACTGGAGTTTAATATATGAGATAGACTCATGACATGCAAAGCGAGATATGTCAAGCCTTTGTTTGTTATAATTGTGATGATTATGGCGTGCAGCTGATGAAAACCCCAAAGTTGAAATTGTTAATTTGGGGTTCTCATCAGCTGTACGCCATAATCATCACAATTATAACAAATAAAGGCTTGACATATCTCTTTGCATGTCATGAGTCTATCTCATATATTAGTTTCACCTTTTAAGTTGAATTACTGAAAGAAATGAACCTTTCCACAATATTCTAATTTTTCGAGTTTCACCTGTATATCGCAGTGCTGGAAACCAGGTATTGCCCAGGCCTAATACTCTTAGACTGGCATGTGAACTCTTCTTACCTGTACTGGACTTTGCTCCCATAGGCTTGCGACTCTCCAACGGCAACTGCGTGAAGTACAGAAGGTGGTGGCCCACAAGTCAGTAAGCTACAGCTTGGATACGGCTTGCTCCAGGCTCCTTTTTCCGTGCATGTCAATTCCGATCTCCCTTGCATCACGTAGCCCAGTTCGCAATTATAAACGATGGCGTTCTGGTTTACAGAGCTGCTCCCGTTGATGAATGCATTGGGGATTGTTGGCGGGGGGCCACACGAGATCTGCCCGCAGTGCGGAAAGCCAGAACTCCATCTGCCAGCAGCTTCGCACGTGATTTCTGTGGGTCCTAGCAGCTTGAAACCTTCCAGGCACTGAAACTCTACCCTCTTGCCGCAGCTGAAATGGTTGCCTACAACTGCCCCGTTCTGAATCATGGGCACAGGGCATTCGCAAGGCAGGCAAGAGGGGGCTGTTCCATTCCACACCCCATTAGACATACACTGCCTCACTGGGTTCCCCTGTAACTCATAGCCAGGAAAGCAGATATGCTTTATATATTTCCCATAAGTGAAGACCGAGCCGTTCAGAAAGCCGTGAGAGATGTCCTCAGGAGGCCCACAGCTGACAGACTCACAGAAGGGAGCCTCTCTATCCCAGTTACCGTCTGCCTGACAGATACGTATGGATGCACCACGCAATACATACCCTTCGTCACACCGATGCTCGATTCTCTTCCCAAAGCCAAATTCCGATCCACTAGTCTGCCCGTGACGAAGTGCCGGTGGTTCGGCACATTGGATCATCCTGCAATGTGGAGATCTCCCACTCCATCGTCCGTTTGCAAGGCAGACTCTCCTCTGGTCCCCTTCCAGGACGAAACCTTCTTTGCAGCTGTACTCGATCTGTTTTTGGAACGTATATTCCTCTCCTAGCACTTGGCCGTTCTCTAAATTAGGGATTTGGCCGCAGGAAATGGGAAGGCAGATCGGCTCATCCCCATCCCAATTCTGATTGGTCTGGCAAGTTCTCTTACCTGGACCATTTAACTGAAACCCAGGGTCGCACTCATAGTGGACCACACTCCCGTAAGTGCGATCTTCCCCTCTTATTGTGCCATTCATGGGCCTGCTAAGCCCCGTGCATGATACCACTTTGCAAGTCGGGACTTTGTCACTCCACTGCCCATTGGGCATACAAAGCCTCGTTTCCGAACCCATCAGCTTATACCCTGGTTTGCAGGTATACTTCACTGAACTGCCAAGTGTGTTCTCTGTGAAATTCACGAAGCCGTTTTCTGGGTGCGGCAGCAATTCGCACCGACTGGAGATGCAGACAGGGGCACTGCCGTTCCACATGCCGTCCTCTTGGCAAGCCAGCTTGGAATTCCCTAAGAGTTCGTAGCCAGGGTAGCAGCTATACAACACCATAGTCCCATATAAGTACCCCGACAACGGCAGCGTGTTAATGGCCTTTGAATAACTTTGCATGTCTTTCTGGTTATCAAGTATTAGGGAGTAGAAAGGTGGGCTGGCAGTAGGGAACCCCTCTCCAAACCCTCCTCCATGGTCAAAAAGCTTTTCATTGCTGCTAACTGTTATATATCCCCCAAAATCTATATGGGGAGGAAGGCCACAATCCGTCGGCAGGCATACTGGGCTATCACTAGACCAACCTGATTCTTCGCAAGTCTGCATGGCAAGACCTGACAGCTGAAACCCTGGCATGCAGCTGTATATCACCATAGCACCATAGCTGTAATCTGCACCTTCGACGAAGCCGTTCTCAATGGGTTGCGGAGGATCGCAGTTGATAGCTCTGCAAGAGGGAATTTCCGCATCCCACTCCCTTGTCTCCAGGCAGCTCAGGACACTTTCCCCTTCAAGCTGGAATCCTCTGTCACACGAGTAGGTAACTGTCTGCCTGTAGTGCAGGTCAACGTACGAATACCGGCCATTCTGAATCTCCCTGGGCTTGGAACACTCAATAGGCTTGCAAGTTGGTTTCCTTCCAAGCCAGTGGCCATCCTCCCCGCAAAGTATGGTCATGTTCCCCACTAGCTCAAAGCCCGGTTTGCAATTATACAGGGCAGTGCTGAGATAGGTAAGGCCTTGGACGTCCACAATGCCGTTCTGAACTTCCGCCGGCTGTGGGCACTCCACCGGAATGCATTCCGGCAGCGGGGTGCTCCATGTACCGTCGGCCTGGCAGCTAATGGTAGAAACACCTTTCAGCAAAAACCCATCCATGCACGTGTAGCTCACGGTGCTGCCAAAATGAAGAGAAGACACCACAGAGTCCGAAAAGGGAATATAAGGCGGCATAGGGCACAGTACGGCTTGGCAGGCGGGGAAAGAATCGTTCCACTGTTGCGACGACAAACATTTCAATACGGAGGCACCGTGCAAAGCGAAGCCCTCTTTGCAAGAAAAGTACACCACGCCTACTTGGCCAGCCATCTCCTTCATGACCAGCTGGTTCTCAATTAGCGGCGGCTCGGAGCACTTTGTTGGGATGCATTTGGGGTTTTGTTTTCGGTTCCACACCCCAGAGTTCTGACAAGTCCAGGAGGCATCTCCTATCAGCTCATAGCCTTCGTCGCAGAAGAACCTGACTTCTGCTCCCACTTCAAAACTTTCTCCCTTGCTGAAGCCATGCCGGAGAGAAGGTGGTTTTGCGCAAGTGACAAGTGTGCAGGAAGGATAGGTTTCGCTATGCCACTGACGGTTCGCTTGGCAAGTGAATGTTGCGCTTCCATTCAGCTGGTAACCAGCATTGCACCGAAATCTCACTTCGCTCCCAAAGGAACGCCCCGTTGCAACCTGTAAAACGGACCAGAACAAACATTAGGGGTTACAAAAAGTCACACACCTAGCAGATAAACACTGACTTCTGACAGTTCATAAATGTTAAGGCTTTGATTCCAAGAACAACTGCTACCATTCCTACTCTGCCCCTCCCCTTAAACCGTTAAAGATTGTCACAAATTCCAGTCTTTCTCTGTGCAACTGAGGTGGTGCATTAGCTGTGCGGCCAGTTTCCTAGGACCGGATGAAACAAAAACTCCAAAAATTTAATGTTGAAAGACATTATTATCAACAAAACACAAACTCAAAGCGAAATAAATGTGCCTGTACACCTGAACAGGTTTTGGTACCCCTTTCACCATTTTTATGGATGATGAATGGGAAAAAGTGATATTGGATACATCTTTTGGTTATCCCTGCAAATCTGCCCACCATCTGTACAGAAAAAAAAATACCAGAAAACTCAGCCAGCAAAATGTTTTCTGGATTTCTTAGTGTCCTGCACTGCACTTACTGGATTAAGTTGCACATACTGTATCTGATTTTTAGAAGTCTGATTCAGACACGAATGCGTTTCCATAACTACCCTAAACAACAATTCTGCGTTTAATTATTTTTCCCAAGTTCATTGGCCTGGACTTTTAAACTACTGAACCTTCCAGTTACGTTTCTGATTTCAATGTGTTGAATTCAAAGTGTTGGTGCTGACCTTTAAAGCCCTAAACAGCCATTATACCTGAAGGAGCGTCTCCACCCCCATCGTTCTGCCTCGGACACTGAGGTCCAGTGCCGAGGGCCTTCTGGCGGTTCCCTCGCTGCGAGAAGCCAAGTTACAGGGAACCAGGCAGAGGGCCTTCTCGGTAGTGGCACCCGCCCTGTGGAACACCCTCCCACCAGATGTCAAAGAGAAAAACAACTACCAGACTTTTAGAAGACATCTGAAGGCAGCCCTGTTTAGGGAAGCTTTTAATGTTTAATAGATTATTGCATTTTAATATTTTGTTGGAAGCCGCCCAGAATGGCTGGGGAAACCCAGCCAGATGTGCAGGGTATAAATAATAAATAATAATAATTATTATAATGCTGCCTGTGCTCAAGGCCTTAGCACTACCTCAATAACTCCATTTGCAATTTTGGGTGGTTCCCCACAGGACACTGGGTGACAGGTGGGCATAGCAGCGCTCCAAGTCCCGGTTGCCTCGCATGTCCTCTTCTTCTCTCCTTTGATATAGTACCCTTTAGTGCAGCTGTAAGCCACGATGGCCCCAAAACTGTAATTTGTGCCAATCGCATAACCGTTTTTAATGCCTGCTGGTTCTCCGCAGCGAACAGGAATGCACTGGATAGTCAAAGGAGAAGGGCTCCATTGCCCTCCCCGAACGCATTCAATCTTAGCGGACGTGTTTAAGACAAAGCCCTCCGTGCACTTGAAGCTCACAACGGACCCGGCTGCAAATTTGGCCTTGTTGGACGATTCCAAGATGCTGTACGGCGCAGGCAGCGGTCTCTCGCAGAAGTCGGCGATACATTCCGGAACGTCTTTGTCATCCGGGGGCACCCACTTTCCCTGGGCATTGCACAGCAACTGGGCATTGCCGGCTAAACTGTACCCATCAGTGCAGTAGTAGATCGCTATATCGCCAAAGAGGCGATGGCCGCTTTCTGGAGAGGCATGTTCCACAGGGGGAGGCTCATCACATGAAACGGCCACACATTGCTGGTGACTCAGGTCCCATTTGCCGCTTGCCAAGCATTCCACAGTTTCGGTGCCAATTAATGTGTAGCTGTGGAATGGAAAGGAAAAACAACATTAGACTCATAATAGAACAGACTTCTAACGCCATACAGTGGTACCTTTGTTCTTGAACGGCTTGGCTACCGAATAAATCGGCTCCTGAACGCTGCAAACCCGGAAGTAAGTGTTCCAGTTTGCGAACGTTTTTCGGTAGCCGAACGTCCGACGCCACTTCCACTTGAATGCAGGAAGCTCCTGCAGCCAATCGGAAGCCGCGCCTTGTTTTTTGAATGGTTTCGGGAGTCGAACGAGAATCAAGGTACAAGGTAAAAGTTTTGAAATATACTTAATTTTTTTTAGGGGGAGTAACAACTTAAAACACGTTGCAGGATCCCCAAGAAGTAGACCAGAGGCAATTATATTTCATCCAGCAGAGCTTTACTGCTACCGAAGGCAAATGAGCCTAATGGTCACAAATCCAATACATTCAGGATTGGCACTGTCCATAAGAAATCCATTTGCAGCAGACTTAACTTAAAACTTAACACCAAGCACACAGAACAGCACACCAGAAGGAAGAGAGATAGAAAGAGAAACTGAAATCCAGGCTCCTTCAGGCCTTACTTTTATAGTCAGCATGACCTTGAGTGAAAGAGATAAGAGAACCAGTTTAAGCCAGATGTATTCAGCTTCTCTGAAGGAATAACCCAAACATCATGAACCTTCTGCCTGTTTCTTTCACACAGAGAAGCTTCCAGAACCCTCTTGAATTAAGGAGAACAGGAAAGATCTCTACACGTCAGCTCAATACTTACTGTATTAAGAAATGCAAGCAGCTGAGATACATTCCAGAGCCAGACAATGTGATATATCAGCATATTGTGGTATTTAGCCGCTATACATCACGATGCAGAAAACCAGGTACCCCCCAGCCGTACAAAGCACCCCATGAGGGGTGCGGCCTGCAAAGAATCCTGAGGGTTGGATAGCGAGGTCTAGAGGGCCACATTCTCTGCACCCCCTGGGCCTGAGGCTCTCCACTACTGCTCTATATTACCTTTCAGTTATCTGACACAGGAGCATGGATTCCGCAATGAGATCTACAATAATCACCACACTTTATAGCAGGGTTGGGGAACCTGTGGCTCTGCAGATGCTGCTGGACTACAGCTCCCATTATCCTGAACCAGTGGCCAAGGGCATGGCTGGGGCTGTTGGGAGTTGGAGCCCAGCATCACTGGAGGGTCGCAGGTTCCCCATCTCTGCTTCACAGTGCGGCAACCTTTAAGAGTTCCAGTCCGATAGAGCTCCTTTACATACCCTTCCTTACACGTATAAGTGACGGTGCTTCCGAAAGTGTAGTTGTTCCCAGTGACCGCGGCATCTTTGATGACAGGAGGGAGACCGCAAGAAACTGTTTTGCACTCTGGAGGGAGGCTGCTCCAGCCGCCCGAATCTTTGCACACGAGGACGGAAGGTCCTTGAAGGCTACGAAACCGACGGAAATGGGGAAATCGTGAGAGGTGCGCATGGAAGCAGAAACATCCATTTCTTTCCTTGAACATGTTTAACTTTAATCAACCATCAATTTGAGAGCACAGGGTTAAAGTAAAAGCTGGGTATAAAGTTGCCAAATGCAAAATTCTTTTTAAAAAGTGACACTTTATATTTGTGCAAAAATATACCACCCAGCAGATAAGTCCCACAATGCATGAAGAGGGGCAGACATAACCTTTCACCCTGCAGCAGAGACACCCAACATGCCTTTTTTCACGGTTCAGAAGGTGGGTAAATTTGTTGCACAGAGATAGGTCTTGCTGTGTTTGCTGAATTGTGGTCATGTTTTGTGTGTGTGTGTGCGTGTGTGTGATTAAAAATATATACAGAAAATCAGTTTGCTGCAATACTGTAGAGGGGGGAGCCACATATTTTACTTACTTTTTTTTTTTAAAAAAAAGAAATTAAGTGAAACAGATCTTTTAATGGTGGTTGTTTGCTGCTGTTGAATACGTAGCCATTTAGAAGGATTTTTCTTTACATGTTATGAGAGTAGCTGGGCAATCCAACTGCAGTGGTGCGGCAGAAACAGCCCATAAAGAAGTTAAAGTTATAAAAGATCTACATCAAATTCAGTTTCCAAAATTCTACGTGAAGGTGGCATGAGGGCAGGGAGTAAAGGAATGTTCCCGGGGATATAACAAATTCTGCATTCTGCAGCCACACCTTTTTATGCTTTATTGTTCATAATTATATTTGTACAACGTAAACTCATAATCATCATTACCAATCCATCAAAAAACATCAATCGTCACAAAAAGTATTTTCCAGCAATAAATTTTCTTCATGAACATCTGACTTCCCGTCCCTTCCATATTTCTTTCTTTTAATAAACATATTTTGTTTAGTTGTTTCATAACACAGTATTTAGTGTTTCTATATCTCCCCCACCAATATATATTATTTACAAGAGACGAGGGTGGCACTGTGGGTTAAACCATAGAGCCTAGGGCTTGCCGATCAGAAGGTCAGCGGTTCGAATCCCCGCGACGGGGTGAGCTCCCGTTGCTTGGTCCCTGCTCCTGCCAACCTAGCAGTTCGAAAGCACGTCAAAGTGCAAGTAGATAAATAGGTACCGCTCCGGCGGGAAGGTAAACGGTGTTTCCGTGCGCTGCTCTGGTTCACCAGAAGCGGCTTAGTCATGCTGGCCACATGACCCGGAAGCTGTACGCTGGCTCCCTTGGCAAGTAAAGTGAGATGAGCGCCGCAACCCCAGAGTTGTCCGACTGGACCTAATGTGTTTACTCAAAAGCTATTACTGTATTCAGATTGCAGCAACTATTTTTTAAGTATCTCTTGAAACAATCCCATTCTAAAATGAACTTTGGCCTATGTTTATCTCTAATTCTTTCACAAAGATAGGCTAACTCCACATATTCTGTTAGCTTCAATAACCATCCTGATCTAGTGGGGATTTTATCAGTCTTCCAATACATCGCCCTGAGTACCCTCGCAGCAGCGGTGGCATATAAAAAAACTTTTCTTACATTTTTAGGAATATCTAAACCTGTAATGCGGAGTAGGAATGATTCTGGTTTTTTTAAAGAAAGTTTACATTCAAGATTTTTTAAAGCTCAAAATAGATATTCAAGCTCAAATACGTATTTCCTGTTCTCTTCAAATCACTATAACATCCAAGCTGGCGCCGGTCACCATATTTAACTCTGAATTCTAGTGCTTCAGAGTCTTCAACAGTTTTTTTTAAAAGAAATATTAATATTAATTATGAAGCAATAAAGTATTTAGTGGGTGTCAAGTTGTAATTGTGAACCTTTTGATCATAAGATAATTTGCAGATTTTGCCTAGTGAAACTTTTTAAACATGCCTAAAGACTGGTGCTAAGAAGAATGAGCTCAGTGTTAGGAAGATGACTAATTCTACATGGCCTTTCCATGAGCACCACCAATTTACATGGGCAGATATTTGAAGATTAAAGAAAAAGCCAGATGAATCATTTTGCAGAAGCACTTCCTCTCAGTTCAAAGCACTCCAGTTCTACACACACACACAGTGGTACCTCGACTTACGAATTTAATCCATTCTGAATGCACATTCGTAGGTCGAAAAATTTGTAAGTCGAAAAAAGCAATTTCCCCATAGGAATGCATTGGAAATGAAAAATTCGGAAAAATTCGTAAGTCGAGTAAACCCCATCTAAAACCGCCAACGGATGTCCATTCGTAAGTCGAAAAATTCATATGTCGAGTAATTCGTAAGTCGAGGTACCACTATATATATAAATACACATAATATGCTAAGTGCATCTTGGTTTCTTGATTACCTGTAACCTGTGTCACAGGTGTACGATACATTCGAAAGGTATGTCACGCCACTCATTATATATTTCCCATTGCTTATTTCCTTTGGGAGGGGACACTTCACTAATTCACAAAATACGGAAGAACGATTCCACGTGCCACTTGCAAGGCACACCGATTCCTCTTTGCCTACTAGACTGTATCCTTTATTGCACCTGTATTGAGACAAGAAAACAAGCTAAAAATAGGTTCAAGAGCATTGCACTTTCCTTGCATCTCTGTTAGTTCCAACGGTCTTAGTTGTCCCCCCCCCCCACTGAAAAACTATGGGTGGAATCAAGTGGCCCCATAGCATTCAGCAGATGTTCAATGTGTTCAACTCTTGCTGCACAGTGGTTACAACTACTGCTCAAAGGATGCTCTCACTGGCGGAAGAGTGGGGGAGCCAACTTTTGCCAATTTCCCTGGCAGTCTCTTGCATTCTTCAGGAATCCGTTCCATAGGATTAGGGCAACCTTCAGAAAAGTATAGGGCGGTGTTTTTTTGGGGGGGGACGACAGCAAATTGAAAAACGTCACATCTGGCAGTGAGATCCTTGGATCAAAAGATAGGAGGAGTTCTTCTTTTGGGGAGAGCAAATACTGTATCCAGTTCAGTGGTCTGCAACTACTCGTTATGGGTTAAGTTGAGGACCACAAGACTGTCCTCCTTTCCTAGACTTCTGAGGGGTTGCAGAGCAAACCAAGATACACATCACATATTTCCATTGGCTAGCGATGCAATAAAATTTGATTTCTTGTGGCACTCTTGTCGTTATCCTTAGCTGTCTGTTTAGAATCTTAAGTGAGAACCAGGCTGGGCAGATGTTATAGTATGGAACTGTAGAAAAACTGAAAATAAAGGACAATCATACCTCAACTCCCGAATGCCTTGGGAGTCGAACGTCCCAGCTCCCAAACGAACGAAAACTGGAAGTGAGTGTTCTGGTTTTTGAACATTCTTTTGGAAGCTGAACGTCTGGCACGGCTCCCACTGCTTCTGATTGGCTGCAGGAGCTTCCTGCAGCCAATCAGAAGCTGTGCTTTGGTTTCCAAACGTTTCAGAAGTCAAACGGACTTCCGGAACGGATTCAGCTCGACTTCCAAGGTATGACTGTATATGATTTCTGCTCTTTGGAATTCCTAGCTGTAGCTTTAGCTACCGTGTCATTTATCGTACACAGTGCATACAACTGAAAAAAATAACGTATGCATTGCATAATCATATGTAGGGCATATAATTCAAAACACGATCACAATATTCTGCATCTTTTTTGTGCCAACAAATATTTTATTATAAGAAGCAATAAAATGCAAAATATTTTTATTTCAGTGGTGCTTGTCGTTTATGAATAGTTTCAAGGTAGAGAGCGTGGAAATTTTAAATATGTCATACTTATTGATAACTACCGTATTTTCCGGCGTATAAGACGACTGGGCGTATAAGACGACCCCCAACTTTTCCAGTTAAAATATAGAGTTTGAGATATACTCGACCGCAGATTCTCCACCCGGCGTATAAGACGACCCCCGACTTTTGAGAAGATTTTCCTGGATTAAAAAGTAGTCTTATATGCCAGAATATACAGTATATGCACTGAGTAGTCATTTAGAAAACATCCATGGACCCTATATAAATGAACAGTAAATAATAATAATAATAATAATAATAATAATAATAATAATAATACTTCAGCAAAAAGTCCTTCCAAATGCTGAATTTATGATTTATTTGATGTGCAATCCTCCTACCTGTAGATTATTTTGCTACCATATGTAAAATTGGAGCCATCAACTGCACCATTTTCTGGAACAACGGGGACACCACAGGAAACAGCTTTAAAAAAAAATCAAATAAAAACACACACATTCTTATTAACATAATTTAACTCAGTTGGTCTTACTAATGAGCAGAGATTTGTAGAATTGTACTGCTAACTGTGTGAAAATGGGCTAGTTCATATTAAAATCTAGTAAGCCTCTCTTTTTCTTTCTTCTGGGATACTATGAGCTCCCTCACTTTCATAGCAACAGGGGCACAGAGATTCAGCAAGGAACAGAAAGCCTTGGGTGATGGCTTATTTACAGAATAAATAAATAACCCAGACCACTTCTGGATCCTGTCACTAAGCTCTGCAAAGAAGCTGCGAAAGAGATATTTACTGTACCCCATGCCCTCTCAGGTCACATATACAGCTCAAACTGTTATTAAACACACCCAAAATAATCCTAGGAATTGTAGTTTGAGGAATGTGACGAGAATTCGCTGGTCACAGAATCATGGGTTCCCAGGATTCCTTTGTGAGAGGGAATGACTCTGCAGTCTGCTTACGTCTGTGCCTCTGTGCTATTTTTCTAGGAAAAGAGGTCCCAGAACTCACCACGAACACCTCCCTTGTTCTCTTATAATGGCAATGGTGCCACCTGAGAGGTGCTGGAACTGAATTCCAGCTGGGAAAAAAGCCCTGGATGTGGCTGTGTTCTTAATATTTTATATATGTATTTACTTAGTATATTTTTAACCTGCCCTTCATCCTGAGATCTCAAGGCAGATTACAGATCAATTAAAATACCAGCAACCTAAGAAACAGAGCAGATAAAACATACCTGAAATCAACGGTAGCTCATTCACAATGGATCTTATTGAAGCTAACCCAACCCAACTCTTTACAACAGCAGAAACTAATGCTAGCAACTTGAGGAAGCCCAGGACAACAGTGAGGTCTTAACTTGGTGCCAAAATGACAGCAGAGCTAGAGCCTGGTGTACTATATGGGAGAGGGCAAACCATAACGGATTGCTACATGAATATCATCTCAAGAGAGAACTTCCTCGTCGTAGTTACGTCCTCAAGGGAGCAGCCCATATCAACTTACGCAGAAGGAGGTTTATGGACTGTCAAGTACAGTCATACCTTGGAAGTCGAACGGAATCCGTTCTGGAAGTCCGTTCGACTTCCAAAACGTTCGAAAACCAAAGCGCGGCTTCTGATTGGTTGCAGGAAACTCGTGCAGCCAATCGGAAGCCCTGTCGGACGTTCGGCTTCCAAAAATAGTTCGCAAGCCGGAACAGTCACTTCCAGGTTTGTGGCGTTTGGGAGACAAAACGTTCGAGAACTAAGCTGTTTGAAATGCAAGGTACGACTGTAATAACCACTGGAAAACTTTTCAGAGAAAACCACTTTATGCAAACCACTCAGAGACTATCTTTTTGATCAAACAGTACATTAACCTTGCTAAATAAATAAATAGCCAATTCCAGCCGACTAGGCATTCAAGTGCCTAACATTTTCCAAGTGGAATGGTTCTAGATCTATACTAACACAGTAAGAACGCAGAATATACCTTCGCAGTGCGGTATCTGGTGACTCCATTCCCCAGACTCTAAACATGTAACTTTATCCATTCCTTTGAGCTGGTAGCCCTTATCACAGGAGAAACTGATTTCGCTACCAACACTGTAGCTGTCACCGTGCGAATGGCCGTGTTCAGGGTCTCCTGGGTGTTTGCACCTCACTGGTTCTTTGGAGTCAGATACAAGGTAAAACAGAGATTACTGACATCAGGTGTGGCTCATGTGCTTAAAAATGAAAACAAATCATGCAAAGTTTAAGCAGGCGATGGGGGGGGGAGAGGCCCAATTCACAAGATTATGTGAATACAGTGGTACTTCTGGTTATGAACTTAATTCGTTCCGGAGGTCCGTTCTTAACCTGAAACCGTTCTTAACCTGAGGTGTCACTTTAGCTAATGGAGCCTCCGGCTGCCGCTGCGCTGCCATAGCTGTCAACTTTTCCTTTTTTTGCGGGAAATTCCCTTATTCCAACCCCTGCAAAAGGATGGTTGACAGGTCTGCCGCTGCTGGCACGCGATTTCTGTTCTCATCCTGAGGTAAAGTTCCTAACCCAAGGTACTACTTCCGGGTTAGCGGAGTCTGTGACCCGAAGTATTTGTAACCCGAGGTGTTTGTAACCCGAGGTACCACTGTATACAAATATAGCACTTCAAAAACACTCCAATGAACATTTCCAACCACGTTTATTTTCTTTGCAGAGACTTCACCAATACTGCAATTGGGCCACCTCTTCCACTGAGAGAAATCTGCTTCCTTTCCAGCCGCAATAATATTTCATATATTGTTTCATTTCCTTACACAGAGTGCAATATTGTCTAGTGTGCAATGCACTGAAAGGTGAACCTAGAAGCAAAAATTCTAGTCACAGGTCAACATTTTTTGGCCATTAGGCCATGACTGTAACTTGGGGTCTACTTTTGCAATACCAAAGAAAAGAACCTGTGTAGTTTGCTTTAACCATAATATGCAGCATGTGTGTGAGAGTGCACACATTTTTTAATGCTCTTGCTTTTAGTCAGTGGAGATACAAAACTACGGAGCACTTGGCTAAGAGTTATGTCTGAACCGGCATTGCCGGTTTGTTTCTCCCAAGCACAACATGGCTGGGAAGAATAAATCTTGGTTGGCTTCAGTTTATGGAGAGGCACAAACCATGAACACAGGCTTGGAGGAATGCTTAAGCACATAGCTCACCCCCAAACCACACCATTGGGTTTTGCGTCATCTGCAAAACTGACCAATGATGCACACAATCTGCCTTGAGGTACATGTCCCCTTACATGCTGCTGGGCAAAGGGCACTCAGCACATGGGGCTCTGGGAGTACTAGGGATGCCCTCTCTCCACCTTGCCCACAAGCCATGGGGTGGCACCAAGTGTTTGGGTAGATGTGACCTTTGCGCAAACATGGAACCCCTGCAAAAGATGCTATCATATTGTACAGTCATACCTTGGTTGTTGGAACGCCTTGGTACTTGTACGTTTTGGCTCTGGAATGCCACAAACCCGGAAGTGGGTGTTCCAGTTTGCAAACGTTCTTTGGAACCCAAACGTCCAACGCTGCTTCCGTCGGAAGCCGCACCTTGGTTTCTGAACGTTTCCGGAAGTCAAACGGACTTCTGGAATGGATTCTGTTTGAGAACACCTGTACCTTGGTTTTTGAACAGAATGTGTTCCGGAAGTCCATTCGACTTCCGAAACGTTCGGAAACCAAGGCGCAACTTCTGATTGGCTTCCGATTGGTACAGGCTCACCAGAAATGATAGTGGAAGCCACATCGGACGTTCGGCTTCCCAAAAAAGTTCAAAAACCGCAACACTCACTTCTGGGTTTCAATCGTTCGGGAGCCGAAACGTATGAGTACCAAGGTGTTTGACAACCAAGGTACGACTGTACTTAAATAAGCCATGCCTTTTTCTTTTTAAAAATCTTGATTGCATTCAAGAGGGATGCATTTGTTTTTGTTGTTGTTGTTGTTGTTCATCATTTTTATTGGTTTTACAAACATACAATATATTATACAAATTATTACTTAATATTCAATCTAATATCTTGGCTTTTATAGCCATGACTTCCCTCAATCCTTCCTTCTGGTTTCGAAATTATTTCTCTTTTTATTTTTATACCTCTCAAATCTATCATTGCTCTCAAATCTATCATTAAATATTCATATTTAACATCATCATTACTTATTTCATTCTACAACAATATTTCTTCTAAAACTACAAAGCCTCTTGTAATCCTATTAACGTATTTAATTGAGTTTTTTCTTTCAAATAATTTGTAAAATTATTCCAGTCTCTTATGAATTTCTGCATTTCTTTTGCTACAAATTTTGCAGCTTCTGCTTATAAAAAAAGTCTGTTTGCCCTCCTTGGGTGGGCAGCTTTGCAGGCGGGACCCTGGACTCCCCTGTGAACCGGCCTATTGCAGGCTGGATTATCCTCCTATACATTTTTTAAAACAGTATGTGCTTCCTGGGAGAAAATGTCTCATCTCCTAAGTTTCAATTCAAATTCATACGAGTTTTGCCGTTGGCTTTGTGAAGCAGGTATCCTGGCATCTCAGCGACGGATTTCGATAAGAAGTGAACTACAGCAGAAATATAATTCAGCGATGTTTACGGAATACAGACTGGGCAAGTCTCTCCTTTCAGAACCCGCTACTTAACACTCCTTCCCGTGTACCTGCACATTTCTTGCCGTCTCCGGTGTAAGGGTGGATGCAGGCACATAAGTAGGAACCGTTTGTGTTACGGCAGGAGGCATGCGGGTCACAGTCTGAGCCAACAGCACATTCATCAACATCTACAAAACAGAAAGTGGGGTTCCTATTAATGAAATGCCTTTGGCGTCTTTCAGTTTTCATGCCCTAAGCTGTCTCTGCTTGTGATGTTTCTTGGCCATCCAAAGACGACCCGAAGGTCTCTTTGATCTGTCCCCATTCTCACTTGCTGCCACTCATGCCCAGCATTTCCTTCCCAGGACACTGAAAGTGGTGAAAATTCCCTTTACAAACCCCAACCCTTCCCTGCAACTCATCTCCACCTGAAATGACTGCATTTGCTCTTATTCCTCCTTTGTTATCTTAACCCAGGGGTCCCCAAACTAAGGCCTGGGGGCCGGATGAGGCCCAATCGCCTTCTAAATCCGGCCCACGGACATCCGGGAATCAGTGTTTTTACATGAGTAGAATGTGTCCTTTTATTTAAAATGCATCTCTGGGTTATTTGTGGGGCCTGCCTGGTGTTTTTACATGAGCAGAATGTGTCCTTTTATTTAAAATGCATCTCTGGGTTATTTGTGGGGCCTGCCTGGTGTTTTTACATGAGCAGAATGTGTCCTTTTATTTAAAATGCATCTCTGGGTTATTTGTGGGGCCTGCCTGGTGTTTTTACATGAGCAGAATGTGTCCTTTTATTTAAAATGCATCTCTGGGTTATTTGTGGGGCCTGCCTGGTGTTTTTACATGAGCAGAATGTGTGCTTTTATTTAAAATGCATCTCTGGGTTATTTGTGGGGCCTGCCTGGTGTTTTTACATGAGCAGAATGTGTCCTTTTATTTAAAATGCATCTCTGGGTTATTTGTGGGGCCTGCCTGGTGTTTTTACATGAGCAGAATGTGTGCTTTTATTTAAAATGCATCTCTGGGTTATTTGTGGGGCCTGCCTGGTGTTTTTACATGAGCAGAATGTGTGCTTTTATTTAAAATGCATCTCTGGGTTATTTGTGGGGCCTGCCTGGTGTTTTTACATGAGTAGAATGTGTGCTTTTATTTAAAATGCATCTCTGGGTTATTTGTGGGGCCTGCCTGGTGTTTTTACATGAGTAGAATGTGTCCTTTTATTTAAAATGCATCTCTGGGTTATTTGTGGGGCCTGCCTGGTGTTTTTACATGAGTAGAATGTGTGCTTTTATTTAAAATGCATCTCTGGGTTATTTGTGGGGCCTGCCTGGTGTTTTTACATGAGTAGAATGTGTCCTTTTATTTAAAATGCATCTCTGGGTTATTTGTGGGGCCTGCCTGGTGTTTTTACATGAGCAGAATGTGTGCTTTTATTTAAAATGCATCTCTGGGTTATTTGTGGGGCCTGCCTGGTGTTTTTACATGAGTAGAATGTGTGCTTTTATTTAAAATGCATCTCTGGGTTATTTGTGGGGCCTGCCTGGTGTTTTTACATGAGTAGAATGTGTGCTTTTATTTAAAATGCATCTCTGGGTTATTTGTGGGGCATAGGAATTCATTCATTTCCCCCCCAAAAAATATAGTCCGGCCCCCCACAAGGTCTGAGGGACAGTGGACCGGCCCCCTGCTGAAAAAGTTTGCTGACCCCTGTCTTAACCTCTCCCTCCTTACCCTCCCCATGGTGTTGTTTTCCTTCCTTACCACCAACCTTGATTTAAATTTAGATTGCGAAGGATTGTTGACCTACCTATGTTACTATTCCAAGCATCCTACGCACCAATGGTGCTAGATTAATTAAGGTAAAAAGGTAATGGACCCCTAGACGGTTGAGTCCAGTCAAAGGCGACTGTGGGGTTGCAGCGCTCAACTTGCTTTTCAGGCCGAGGGAGCCGGCGTTTGTCCACAGACAGCTTTCCGGGTCATGTAGCCAGCATGACTGAACTGCTTCTGGCACAACGGAACACCATGACAGAAGCCAGAGCGCACGGAAATGCTGTTTACCTTTCCACCGGAGTGGTACCTATTTATCTATTTGCACTGGCGTGCTTTCAAACTGCTAGGTTGGCTAGAGCTGGGACAAAGCAACGGGAGCTCACTTCGTTGCAGGGATTCGAACCACCAATCTTTCGATTGGCAAGCCCAAGAGGCTCAGTGGTTTAGACCACAGCGCCACCTGCTCCCCTTACTAGATTAATAATATAGTCATACTAATAGTACCCTTGGTGGTGCTACTGTCTCAGGGACTCTCAATCTTTGATGCTTTATACAAAGATAGCAACTTACATATCACCAAGAACTATTAAAAACAATGCATGAAAGAATGTACACATTCTTATATGTCCCTTCCTTTCATAGACTGCTGCTCGATAAAGACATAACAAAACTTATCAGAAACAACTGCCGCAGGATGACAAAAAATGCAAACATGTACTCTTGCTATTGTAAGCAATGCCTTCAAAACTATGTAAGCTCAATGATACATTTAAACATATTTTGCAGGGAAAGCCTGGTGGGCCACAAATATCTTGCACCTAAAATCCAAAGACCCACATCTAAAACTGGGTGTCCTTGAATGGGCATGGTCTTAAATATCTTGGAACAGCAGTTCTTCGTGCTGCAAAGCAAATTGCTTTTGAAACAGAGAGGATTTTCAAAAATCAGCTTGCAATAACGTGGCCTGGGTGGGGTCTTGCTCTCTGAAGGGGGAAACAGTTTCTCTCTCTGCTTGATGCAAGGCCTCAGACATGCCCTAAGTAGGTTTTGGGGACCTGGCCAATAGCCTTATTCGGCCAGATTTGAGTCTGTAGGGTGTGCAGGTTTGGGGATGGTCCGATGTGGACAGCCAATGGCGACTACCACCTGATCAACCCGAATCAACACAGGGCATCTATGCCAGTGAGACTGAATGTGCTACCTTCAGCAATACTACAGGGGAGATTCCAGAAAACACCACTCACAGAGAGTATGTCCCTGAGGACAGAGTCATATAGAATCAGGTAGGTAGCCGTGTGGGTCTGACATAGTCGAAATATATTTAAAAAAATAAAAAATTGTCCAGTGGCACCTTAGGGAGCCAGTGTGGTGTAGTGGTTAAGAGCAGTTGATTCGTAATCTGGTGAACCGGGTTCGCGTCTCCGCTCCTCCACATGCAGCTGCTGGGTGACCTTGGGCTAGTCACACTTCTCTGAAGTCTCTCAGCCCCACTCACCTCACAGAGTGTTTGTTGTGGGGGAGGAAGGGAAAGGAGAATGTTAGCCGCTTTGAGACTCCTTTGGGTAGTGAAAAGCGGGATATCAAATCCAAACTCCTCCTCCTCCTCTTCTTCTTCTTCTAGACCAACTAAGTTTGTTCTTGGTATAAACTTTCATGTGCATGCATCTGAAGAAGTGTGCATGCACACGAAAGCTTATACCAAGAACAAACTTAGTTGGTCTCTAAGGTGCCACTGGACAATTTTTTCATATAGAATCAGATTTGCATGTTCCTTTGCGCTGCCTATTGTGTCAGAGAATTCCATCTAAATATCCATTAGGCAGTTGGTTGTTAACAAGTTGTAGCACTCAGACAAATGCAAGTTACCCTTCCTAATGTTTACCCAGGATAGGGGTTGCAACGTGGATCCATGAATGTTATACAACAGCATTTTAATTGTTAGATGCAGAGTCTACCGGGTGATTTCATTGTACCGAGCCTTTCAGAATTTTGTCTATATGCCAGTAAAGGTTTGAGATCGAGATCGCGATTCAGTCAGTAGGAGAATGGAGGCAGAGTTGAGGAGGGGTCTTAGGACTCTTGTGTGGACGATATGGCCAAATGTGCTCCCCATGATCTCACCGAGGCAAGAGGGCGAAATGGCGCTCCAGCTTCCGCTGTCTGTACAAAGCGTCCTCGAGTCTCCTAATAAGTAATAGCCGCTGTTGCATTGGTATGTGATGCTGGTTCCAGCAAAGAAGTCCTCGGCGGAGTAAAATCCATTTTCTAAAGGAGGAGGCTTCCCGCAGCTAATTCCTGCAGCCAGACGATATATGCACAAAAGTATTAGGAGGTTAGACGCGCTCACTTGCATCTCTTCTTGATACAGTGGCCATGATTCCAAATCTTTAAAAGTTTTGGAGAGAATGCAGTTTTAGCCATCTTCACTTCTATTCAGTTCACCATAAAATCATACAATAAACCCATTAAAAGGGTTAAAAACAAACACCAATTAACCACCGTGGAAGGGTCTTAATTGCCTGCATAGGCCTGGTGGGAGAGAAAAGTTTTCAGCAGGTGTTTAGAAGTCGGCAATGAAGGTCAACGTTCAATAATTTAAACTGAACCTCCTCCCCACTCCTGCTTTGCAGGAAACACCCTGAAGCCCTCTCATAAAGTTCTATAAGGGAATCACAGAGTCTGGTGCCTTGGTTTTGGAACGCTTTGGATTTGGAATTGACTTCCAGAATGGATTAAGTTTGAGAACCAAGGTACCACTGTACATTTAAAGCACACGACTTCTCCCCAAAGGATCCTCAGAACTGCAGTTTACCCCTCACAGAGCTACAGTTCCCATCCCTCTTAATAAACCACAGCTCCAGTGATTCTTTGGATCAACCTAACAAAATCCATTTACATTTTGTGATAGCAGCATTAGAAGGGGCCTTCCGGAAATCACTAAGTGGTTTCCTCGACAGTGATTTATTTTGTTGTTGTTTCATTTAGGATCTTCGGTCTAATACTGCAGCAAATCCTAAAGTTAGGAGCACCCTAAGGGTATCCACTTACTTTCACAGCGTGGGAGAGGTTGTGCCCACTGCCCTAAATTGAGACATTGCTGGACGGAATTCCCTTCTATGTGGAAACCTGGGTCGCAAAAGAGGGAGACTTTTGACCCCGGCTTTGAATCTGTTGATGAAGTTCTCAGGTGAGGTATGGAGCCTTCTAGGGGCGGGCAGTCTGAGAACAAAGGAAAACACACACACAAAAGAGCCAAAGCACATTAAAACAAGAGCTCCTGCAATCCCACATGGTTGTGTAACATAAATTAAATGAACATCTCCATTTAGTTGTTGGAAGTACTACCACACTACTGCCAGATGCTATAAGCATGAGAATTGCAGATTTCTCCAAACTTTATGATTCCCAAAACTTTACTAGTCTTCCGTGCTATGCAAGGAGATTTGGAAGACATATATACACGCTTCCAACGCTCACTTTCAGAAAAAAAACGTAAGAGTATGATCTGTTTCAACACCCAAGGTTAAAACCATTTTCACAAGTGAAAAACAAACAAACAGCGAAACAGAACGGGGAGCCAAAATAAGATGAACATTTCTGTTCCAATGAATGACTGGAAATCTCTCCCATTTGACCCAATCCTAAACTTTACTCTTTCAACATCTCAATCCAGGAAACCATAAATATTTCGCTCGAGGTCCCAAGGAACATTTATTACACAACACTGGAATCCGAAGAATGAAGACAGAATGTTCCAGTCATTAAATGATCAAGTGTATCTGTGAAAAGCTAGTGGGCCATGGGGATAAAAATATCATAGGTTTTGCGCCACTTAAGGAGCACCAGTATACCAGTGGTTTTTGTTGCTGCTGCTGCTTTCAGGGACTTATTTCTGTACTGAAACCAGCTTCGCAGGTGCTGCCAGAAGCTCTAAAAGCCAAACGATCAGCTGGTTGTCAAGTCATAGGAACATATGTAAAGCCTATCTGGCAGTCACATAGTTTGTGCAGCTAGTGTCAAGGAGATAAAGGTCTGGCCCACTGGGCTGAAAAGATTTCCCACCCCTACCTTCGGGCAAATGTGTGAGACCCCCGAGTCCTCCCCGCAGTCCTTCTTCTGCTCCTCCAAACAAATTACAAGGCAAGCTATGCATGACACACTAAGCTGGAATCTACACGCATATAGAAACCATTCTGAAAATGCTTTAAAAAAAAAAAGCGTTTTTAAAAAATACATTGAATTTTCCATAAGGAAAGTGTCACATTGTATATTGCACTTAGAACACACTTAAAACATTTCGTTTGCAGCTGTGAAGCTTGAGTCCTCAGTCAAACAATGGCGTAATTTACAGCAGCACAGCAGCAACATGGCGGAAGGAGCAGGAACGACACAACTGTGACTTACCCTTAAAGGACCCAACACATTGTCGCTAAGTCATAGTTTGGCTGGGCCTGCAATGAGGCACCTCTGACTAGCTTCCAGGGTGCACCAGGATTTCCTGAGCAAAGTTTAAAAACCATTGCATTATATTACAACAACACTTTTAGGAGATAGAGCTCTAACCAGCACAGAATATGCTCTTGGAATCTATCTTCACTCTTCCAACGACCCCAGGAAGGAAATCAGGCCAGGCCAATACATTGCCCTTTTGGAGTTCTTCTGGACAAGTAGTAGCCAAGGAATTCACCTGATAGTTCAAAAGAAAAGGGACAGATACAAGCTTGTTAATTAGTTGGTTCCTCCTCTTCCTTCTCACCGCAATGATCAGTGAATGATCAAACTGAACATACCCATGTCTACTGTATCTGAATGCAAGATCTCCCTTTGAGAAATACTGGGGGTGATGGACACATGGGGGTTGTGCAGAAATAGTTGGAAGAATATCTGTTCTTCACTTATTTCCTGAAACATGGATCAGGCAGGAAGAAAGACACTCTTGAATATTGACACCCATTTCAGAAAAACACAGTGTTTTTAAGAGAAAACAGAGGAGGAGGAGGAGGAGGAGGAGGAGGAGAGTTTGGATTTGATATCCCGCTTTGTCACTACCCGAAGGAGTCTCAAAGTGGCTAACATTCTCCTTTCCCTTCCTCCCCCACAACAAACACTCTGTGAGGTGAGTGGGGCTGAGAGACTTCAGAGAAGTGTGACTAGCCCAAGGTCACCCAGCAGCTGCATGTGGAGGAGCGGAGACGCAAACCCAGTTCACCAGATTATGAGTCTACCACTCTTAACCACTGCACCACACTGGCTCTCAGTGGATGTCATCCAGGAGATCTTGGATGTCATTAAAACTGTTTCATAACAACCCCAACACTCTAACCAACTCTACAACATACGGCAACTAATTGCTTTCAACTAAAAACTAGTTTAAAGTGATGTATGATCCGATACATAAACAAAGAACTTCCACCCACTCTCACAGAAGTTGGTCACTTGAAGCAGGACTGAGTAGCCTCCCTCCATCCCATAAGTGGTAGCCATGTTAGTCTGCTACAGCAAAAGAAACCAAAACCAAAACAAAACCCAACAACACCAGAGTTTTGCAGTGCCTGCTTCCACTGATAGATCAAGCACAGTTTAGGGTTTGGATGACACACTAAGTTGTGGTTCATAAAAAAGCAGCAGGAGGATGTGTGAGCCTGAGGGAGAGCTGGGCTCATTCTTCATTACTGCCAACGTGGTTTTATTTTTCACAGATATAAAACAATTCTGAGCAGTTGATGAGACAAAGAGCAAAGGATCGGGCCCAGAATATGGGAATTTGCTTAATATATTTTCATTTGCCAGACAGGGCTCTCCCGAGCTTCAAAGAAACCAAATGAAATGTTACATATGTACCTGTTCTGGGGACAGAACATAACCCCAAATGTTGAGCTGGCTAATTGAGCCGACAAAAGACTCTGCTGGATTAAATCCTTCTCCTCTTTGGTCCTGCTCCTGTCCAAGGACTAACGCACCTCCACCTATTCACGAAAGAGAAACAGAATAAGAAGATAACTGAATTGGGTGCCACCTTCTGTGCTGTAATTGAAAAGCACAAAAAACCCTCTCAATCAATATGCATCATTGTCAAGTGATATAATCAAATAAATATGGAAAGGTCCATACCAGGGATTTCCGATCCTACAGATAAACCACTGCCTCCATCGGATAATTTCCCATCAATATACACCCTCCAAACTCCATCAATGCTTGACCAGGTGACAGCAATGTGATGCCAATGGCCATCGTTCACAGAAGGGCAGTCTGTAATACTCTCCTTCCCATTCACATAAAGAACCCACCTAATTAAGAGAGAGAACAGACAAATGATTCCTCTTTGCCCAGGGATAAGGGGGGAAAATGATTTAAAGGAGAACCTTCAGAATTCGCACTTTCTGAAGCCATCCTTTGAAAAGCACACCTCTCTGAATTTTCCAGTGCAGTTGTCTAACTAAGTAAATTAGGCAAAACAAAATTAAAAACTAAAAAATTCCTTCCAGTAGCACCTTAGAGACCAACTAAGTTTGTTATTGGTATGAGCTTTCGTGTGCATGCACACTTCTTCAGATAAACTGAAACAGAAGTAAATTAGGGTAAAGCATGCATACATAGGACACGTGTGGCGCTGTGGGTTAAACCACAGAGCCTAGGGCTTGCCGATCAGAAGGTCAGCGGTTCGAATCCCCGCGACGGGGTGAGCTCCTGTTGCTCGGTCCCTGCTCCTGCCACCTAGCAGTTCGAAAGCACATCAAAGTGCAAGTAGATAAATAGGTACCGCTCCGGCGGGAAGGTAAACGGCGTTTCCGTGCGCTGCTCTGGTTTGCCAGAAGCGGCTTAGTCATGCTGGCCACATGACCCGGAAGCTGTACGCCAGCTCCCTTGGCCAGTAATGCGAGATGAGCGCCACAACCCCAGAGTCGGACACGACTGGACCTAATGGTCAGGGGTCCCTTTACCTTTACCTTTATGCATACAAAAATGCTTTGTATTAGGGGAAACTGCTTCACTAGAGAACCTGAGAAATTTTCAAGGTTGTGTGTGTGCAGCAAATTACAGCTTTGCCCATGGAGAATTACGTGGTCCCCAAGAATGCTGAAATTCATCTAGAGAGGAACACAGCATTGTTTTCTACTTCACACCTACCCGTTGTAATCTGTAAGTAGAAAGGCATTGTCACTTCCATTTTCCACCGCATAAGAAATGGGAGTCCCATAATTAGTAGTATCTGCCGATTTCATCCAGAACGCACAAGTGATT
This sequence comes from Lacerta viridis, assembly GCA_900245905.1. Classification (NCBI taxonomy): domain Eukaryota; kingdom Metazoa; phylum Chordata; class Lepidosauria; order Squamata; family Lacertidae; genus Lacerta; species Lacerta viridis. The sequence goes on from OFHU01001851.1 coordinate 54,707, forward strand.
TCGCTGAGGGAGGGGAGGACGCTGTCAAGCATAACATAGCCATAGATCCCAGACACGTCAAAATCCAGATTAAATCTGGAAGACTGTTCTGCAACAAACGGAGAGGGGAAAAAAGTTCCACTGTTCCAATGGCTTGCTAAGAAACACGCTTGCCTTCAAAACGAACAATTTCGTTTGCTTTTCCACTTATGCTCCCCACGTTAACAGACTACGGAAGTTGATCCTGAGACAATCCTAAAATGCCTGGTTTCTGTAAAAAGCACCGGCCTCCATACTTATAGCCAGAAATCTAACATTCTCCTTTTTAAGGGACTGTGAGCCTGCAGAAAACGTGTCACTTTTGTTGTCTTCGGATGGGATTGACTGTAACGATCTGCTTTGAAGTTGGATCTCTCAATGCCATCCCAAGATCCTTCACCTCTTGCCTACAGATGTACCATCTGTTGCATCAAAGACAAACTAAGATCTATGGGTGAAATTTAATAAATAATAGGAACTACACTTTGGATTGCCATCAGGACTGAAGCGTGCAGTCAGGGGAGGTTTAAGCCTTCCTTCTCCACCTGCCATCACAATGAGAACGCCCTTCCCATAATTAATATTTTTAAAAAGGCTCCCAGTGTTTCATGGTAGCTGATCAAAGCTTACTCTTATTGCTCGATGCGTTACACAGACTGGTAGAGGAAACGGAGTAACATGCAGATTTGCAAAGCTTTGGCAAGGAGAAATGCTCATAATTTGTTAATAGGGATCAAAAAGAATTAATGGCAGGGTTGCCTTTTTCCACAAAGTGGCAGGCATAGCATTATTTATTGCAAGACGAAAGCTACAGTATCATATATGTGTGCCATAGCACACCACCAGCATAATATAAAGCAGAGCAGGAATAAAATCTTTTCCATGGTAGCAAGGGCTGAATACACTGCACTGGCCAAAATCTGCTCTGAAGGGTTGCAGGGAAGGGTCAGGGGCAGATTCTGTTGCATGGGCAGAATTTGTTCTGCTTATGCAGTAACTTCTTGCATAAAACATAGAATAGAATCATAGAATCCTAGAGTTGGAAGAGACCACAAGGGCCATCCAGTCCAACCCCCTGCCAAGCAGGAAACACCATCAAAGCATTCCTGACAGATGGCTGTCAAGCCTCCGCTTAAAGACCTCCAAAGAAGGAGACTCCACCACACTCCTTGGCAGCAAATTCCACTGCCGAACAGCTCTTACTGTCAGGAAGTTCTTCCTAATGTTTAGGTGGAATCTTCTTTCTTGTAGTTTGAATCCATTGCCCCGTGTCCGCTTCTCTGGAGCAGCAGAAAACAACCTTTCTCCCTCCTCTACATGACATCCTTTTATATATTTGAACATGGCTATCATATCACCCCTTAACTTCTCTTCTCCAGGCTAAACATCAAGCATTTGGAGGAATTCCAGCGATAACACTGGGGTTCTGTACTGTTATAAGAAATGAAATTGCCACTTGAGCAGAGACAAAAACTCTATATGCTGGTTTTCTATTTGCAAAGATTTCCTGTTTTTAATGGGATTGGATTCGGTATTTAAATCATTATGATCATGAACACTGCCCTTTGCAAAAATCTCCGCCATTCAAGGCAGCCGTCTGCTATCAGTTCAAAACTGCACTAGCGTTGTCATGAAGCTTTGGCAATCCTTCCTTCTCCTGATACTTTGGTCCTGTGTACCTGTTTCACACCTGCTGCCTGTAAAGCCAGGGGGACATTTACAAATGTACGCGTTCAAGGCGTCCACACAAGTCGCTTGGTTTGCACAGGGATTGGATTCACAATCATTTATGTTCACTTCACACTGTGGTCCCGTGTATCCTCTGACACAGTGGCACCTGTGGAGGAACCCCCCCAAAAAAGCACCTTTTAGTACAGCACAGTCCACAAAACAAAATCCTGGTCGTTCTGAGTGAAATGAGGGAGCAAAGCAGAGGGGAAACTGGTGGTACGAGCTCAAAGCAGCCTGAGCAGATGGCTTAGTTTGAAAAAAACAAAACCAATAGTTCGCTATTTTGTGTAAACTGGAACTGCCGACAAATTCTGCCAACCCCAAATTCTTTTAAACTCTGGTCATGAGGAGGAGACTGTTCACTGTGAATCTAAGAGGGTTCCGGTCCGGGCTCAAAATGGACCAGTTATCAGTTCCTTGGATGCTATAGCCCAGCGAGGAGGAACATTGTGGCTCTCCAGATACTGTTGGATTACAAGTCCCATCACCTTTGACTTTTGGCCAGGCTGGGTGGGGCTGATGGGAGGTAGAGTCCAGCAACATCTGAAGAGACAGCGATTCCAATTCTAGGCTGCTTTTTCAAGATTGGCCCCCCCAATCGGGAACCTTAATGGAACCTCAGGAAAAAACCCTCTCTATCTTTTTCTGGAACAGGTAGCTATGGGCATTTTATTCACTACTTTCCTCCCCATCCCCTTCATTTCCTAAATCTTGATGTTGACAGGAAATGCTACACAATGGAAAACAGACTAGCTTAAAGGTCCTTTGATGAGAAGGGGCAACTAAGCCCCACTGGTGAAGGCCCTGCCCGGTGGTCTCTGCCAGGAAGCGACAACCTAGCGCTCATAGCTTAAGGAACACAACTCTGGCACACATTTAGCTCAGATTATATCTGAAACAAACTTAGCTATGTTACCTGCCCCTTCTCTTGTGCAATACTGTAGGCAAATCATGACCGCAGACTAGCCCACGTTATTTTATTAGTTTGCAGTAAAAATATGATCTTGCAAAATATATTCATAGGTGAGATATTTATACCATATTTGCAGACACCCTGCTATTTTCTTGTTCATTCTAGCGCTGGTGGGGAATCTCAGGCTGGAAGGAATTTCAGACCTCTCTTGACACAAAAACTACCATTCTAACTTCCTTTAAATCACACATTTTTTTCAGTTTGAGAAAGCGCATTCGTTTTATTTAATAGCTCAGCCCGACACATTATTTTTTTTAGTCTTTGGAAAGACTGTAAGGCAAAGAGGTCTTGAATCCCTTCTTAGTTACTATTTCCATCCCTCAAATCAGCTGTTACATATGTAAACCGCAACCTTAAAAAACACTTATTAAGGAGTAAACACCCTTAAACTCAACAGGGCATATTACTGGGGAAAAACACCTATAGAGCTGTGCTGTAAATGAAGCTAATGCTTGTTGCTTTTTACCTGTAGCCATTGATAGCATCACTGCAGGTGCCTCCATTTTTACAAGGCCTGCTGAGACATTCATTAATGTTTTTTTCACAGAGGGTACCAATAAACCCAGACGGACACTTGCAATAGAAACCTCCGACTCGATCCTCGCAGGTAGCTTTGTTTAAACAGGGGTTTGAAAGGCATTCATTTATCTCTGCTTCGCAGTGAATACCTGAGAAGAAAGGTGTAAAGAGGAAATTTAGGGGCAGGGGAATAGGAGCATAAAGTCTTTATCGGGCAATTTCTAGATTTCAGGAACTCTGACAGATGAAAAAGAACAGAGATGAAAACTAAAGAATACAGTGGTGCCCTGCTAGACGAATGCCTCTCTAGACGAAAAACTCGCTAGACGAAGGCATTCGTCTAGCGGAAGGCTGTGCTGCAAGACGAATTTGTCTATGGGGCTGCCTCGCAAGACGAAATTTTTTTTCCCGTCTAGCGAAAACCGCGGTTTGCATTGCCGCTTTGCTAGACGAAAAACCCGCTAGACGAAAATACTCACAGAACGAATTATTTTCATCTAGCAGGGCACCACTGTATTCCAGAAAATGAAAACAGCAACAGTTATTTATTGGTTACATTAAACACAATACTAGCAAATGCACCTTTCCTCAGCAAAACACATTGGGCGAAGGTATTCAGGAGCTGCAGCAAAACATCTTGCTAGCATATTAATGTTTAAAACCTTTGCCAATCTTTTTCATGTAACAGAGTTCATGTTTATAATGCTAAGGGACTGTATGAATCTGAAACGGGAGCTATATCTTTATATTTCTTTTCAATAAAAGCTGGAATCCTCTGAATTCTATCAGTACAGAATACACCAAGGCTGTATTTAAATAGAAACATCTGAAGCAGTAGCGCTTCTAAACAAACAGTGACAAAAGCAGCCTGGTGTCCTTTTTACAACACACATCAGAAGATGAAGCTAACACCTTCAGGCGTTTTCTCCTGCTAATGTCTGCGTAGAAAGCTGCTGTTAAAGGCAGAGGAGCAATATAGAAAGCTGGCAACTCTTAATACAGACGAATCAGTTATTTACCCGTGAATCCTTCTGCACACAGACACTGGTAAGAGTTGGTACCATCAATGCAGACGGCATCATTCAGACATGGATTTGAACTGCATTCATCCACTTCTTCTTCGCATTGCAAGCCTTCAAGCAATAATGGTTAGAGAGCATCGTTAACAGTTCAGACGCATGGAAGACGCAACCCTAAAAACACTGAACCGGTCGTTCTAAAAATCTACTCAGGTTGCACAGAGTCTCCATGTTTCATTTACCACTTATTACTGTATGCGGTTCCTCATGTGCTTTCCTCCCACAGCATGAGTTTCCAGGTTTCAAGGTGAGCCATGTGGCACACCCACATCGCACGACCTATTTATTGTTATCCAGTGCTGCTAAGGAATCTGACAATCTCCTTTCTTTTTCAGTACTGTACAAATTAGAGCTCCTTGCTTGGCACTGCATGGGCTCGATGGGCTATTACCATTTTTTCGCTCCATAAGACGCACTTTTTTCCTCCTAAAAAGTAAGGGGAAATATCTGTGCGTCTTATGGAGCGAATGGTGGTCCCTGGAGCTGAATTGCCCAGGGGCCAAAAGAGGATCATGCTTTTTATTTTACAAAGAGAAAAGGGGGTGTTGAAAGGACCCCGCTCAGCAGCTGATCAGCAAGAGATCGGGAGAGAGATAAGAGTCCCGGCTCCCTTTCAGCCCCGCCCCCTTGCCCAGGCCTCCATTGTTGAATGTGCTGCAGAGGGAGGTTGTTTGTTTCCCCAGCGACATGTGACTGGCTGATTAGATTATCTGTCTGGAAACTGTAGAAAAGGCTCCCTTTCCTTTAGAAGCTGCAGAAATGTGAGTTGAACCCCATAAAAACGGGGCTTTTCCTCTTTGCTTTTCCCCCTTTGCAAAAAAAGCTGCAAAACTTTTAGCTGATCCTCAAAAAAACAGGGCTTTTCCCTTTGCAAAAAAGCTGCAAAACTTTTAGCTGATCCTCAAAAAAACCAGGGCTTTTCCCTTTGCAAAAAAGCTGCAAAACTTTTAGCTGATCCTCAAAAAAACAGGGCTTTTAGAGGAGGAAAACCAGAATTTTTTTTTTCTTGTTTCCTCCTCTAAAAACGAGGTGCGCCCTATGGTCCAGTGTGCCCTATGGAGCGAAAAATACGGTATGTGGCTCGGTTTGTCACATGTTCTGCAAGGCAAAGCTTTAATTCCACTTTTATTTTCCCAATGAGGATTTTGCTAAAGAGACCACCTGATTTTGTGTTAAGAAGGTCGCTGCATCAAGAAGCCAGGCAGTACTGGCCTGACTTACAAGAAGGCAGTTTCATACGCTCACGAAAACGGAATTCTAAAATAAATCTCCTAGATCTTTCTACCAGCGTTTTTATCTTCATAAATACAAAATACAAAATCTTAAGACTGTCAGCACAAGCCCAGCTATTTCTACTTTTGACACAGTCCGGTTACTGAAGCTAAACAGAATTCTCTCTGTAAGCTGCCAGGATATGGGAACCATCTATAAGTTGCAAAAAGCAGGATATACAAACTATACCAATGGGCAAAACAAAACAAGAAAATAAAAAATTCCTTCAAGTAGCACCTTAGAGACCAACTAAGTTTGTTCTTGGTATGAGCTTTCGTGTGCATGCACACTTCTTCAGATACACTGATGAAACGGAAGTATCTGAAGAAGTGTGTATCTGAAGAAGTATCTGAAGAAGTGTGCATGCACATGAAAGCTCATACCAAGAACAAACTTAGTTGGTCTCTAAGGTGCTACTGGAAGGATTTTTTTATTTTTTAATTTTGTTTTGACTATGGCAGACCAACACAGCTAACTACCTGTAACTATACCAATGGGACACGCTTTAAGATAAGTACGAATTGCAACCTCTGTCATTTTAAACGAGCCACTTTTTGTATAACCAGAACTTCTAAAACATGCACCATTGTATCAAATTCCTCTACATTGCATCCATAAAAAGTGTACTGGTTATTTTATCATCAGCTGACTGAAACGGTCCAATTTCCTGCAACCAACTAACTTATTCCACAGAAGGCAAACAAATTTAAAAGAGAAATCAAGTATGACCAACACTTGGCTTTTTTATTTTAAAGTGTGCAACCTGGAGTTGACGCATGAGTTCATCAGTTGTCACCTGTATAGCCTGGCTGGCACTGGCAAATGAACGTTGCATTGCCATCCTCGCAAATCCCTTTGTTGAGACAGGGGAATGACTGGCACTCATCAATATCTGTTTCACATTTTAAGCCTAAAACGCAACCCAGAAGAACACAAAAGAAAAAAATATATATATTCGGGTTACTAAGGACGGGCAGGGGGAGAAACAGCAAAGCAAAATTCCAAATAAACTTAACGTAAATAAATAAGTATATACGAAAAGGGCGGGATTCAACTCGTGAGCCTGTGAAATATTGGGTGGCGTGTGTGTGCACCCCACTCCTTTTATATATCAAGACACGTGCCGTCTTTACAACTTCTACTGAAGACCCTCCTTTTTCAATGACTCCAACTTTTAAGTGGAGTTTCTAAACCCAATCTTGTACAGGTGAAACTCGAAAAATTAGAATATTGTGGAAAAGTCCATTTATGTAAGCAATTGTTTTCATTAGCTACTGGAGTTTAATATATGAGATAGACTCATGACATGCAAAGCGAGATATGTCAAGCCTTTGCTTGTTATAATTGTGATGATTATGGCATACAGCTGATGAAAACCCCAAAGTTGAAATTGTTAATTTGGGGTTCTCATCAGCTGTACGCCATAATCATCACAATTATAACAAATAAAGGCTTGACATATCTCGCTTTGCATGTCATGAGTCTATCTCATATATTAGTTTCACCTTTTAAGTTGAATTACTGAAAGAAACGAACCTTTCCACGATATTCTAATTTTTCAAGTTTCACCTGTATCTGTTCAGGATGCGAAATGGTTGCTATGCATGTTTTTATTGTCAAGCTGCTTCAAAATCTTTCAAGGGAAGCAGCTGCTAAATGGAATACGAATAAATAAATAAAAGTTTCTAGCTCAGCGAAGTGCTGCTTAAATGTAAATACACAGTATTAAAACATGTTCTATGAAAACAATTCATGCCATCTAGCTGAAGCTATAGGACATGCAGCCTAGCCTTGTTTGTGCCTTCAGAAGTGGTTCCTACTGAGTTTGTTGTCACTTAATCCTATACACCCGGGATGAGGAACGTGGTATCTTCTACATGTTTGGACCAGCATGCCCAATGGTCAGAAGATGCAAAATGTAGTCCATCAACATCTGGAGCTGGGTTGGGGGTTAGGATCATCCAAAACCGGTTTGAGCTCCATATCATGATATCGGTTTCATGATTTCTGACATGGCGAGATATCGCGAATCATGATGTGTGTGTGTGTGTGTGCTATGCAAAAATTCCAAAGTGGGGAAAACCAGCCAATGCTTCTCTTGATTCTTCCAGCTCCAGTTAACTCTGCTGGCTCAGCTCTCCCCTACATCCTGCAGGGGGCATCGAGTCACAAAAGCAGGCGCTGGGAAAAAATAATAACGTGGGGGAAACTGTGAAGCCAGCCAACGGCTCTACATGGTTTGATCCTTATTTCAGACGTTGTGAAGAAGAAGAAGAAGAAGAAGAAGAAGAAGAAGAGTTTGGATTTGATATCCCACTTTATCACTACCCGAAGGAGTCTCAAAGCGGCTAACATTCTCCTTTCCCTTCCTCCCCCCCCACAACAAACACTCTGTGAGGTGAGTGGGGCTGAGAGACTTCAGAGAAGTGTGACTAGCCCAAGGTCACCCAGCAGCTGCATGTGGAGGAGCGGAGACGCGAACCCGGTTCACCAGATTATGAGTCTACCGCTCTTAACCACTACACCACACTGGCAGTATATTGGCATACTGTGACGCTTAGCTGCTGATAGATTGTGATGCTGAAAACCAGGTATCGCCCAGCCCTATTATGTAGGGACACAGGTTCTCCATCTCTGCTTCCCACAGTAACTAGGGAATATGCATCAACGAACTTGGTGGGACCCTAACCTTAGGAGCAGGCTGCGCATCCTATTAATACTGATGTATCAAGTTAATCATTACTAACAAGCTTCAATGCTTTCCATAGGAGTTACTCACAAACAGTTGTACTGGAGCCATAGGTGCAAGAGCTCACGGGGGGCGGGGGCGGAGGGTAGGGGAACCACTAATACATTTTCTCTCCTTCCACTCACAATTATTTGGATCCAACCCTCCATGTGCTGTACAAGATGCCAATCGACACTATCATTTACCTTCATATCCAGGGTAGCATATGCAGATATACCCACTTCCAACATGTTTGCAAGTTCCATTTTTGCACGGTTCCAGGAAACACTCGTGGAATACCTGTTGCCAATGGAAATAACGCAGTTCATTCAGAAAGCAAAATGCAAGCAAAGGGAACCCCGCAAGCAACAAACTGGTTTACCCTCCCCAGAAGTATAAGACAGGCTAGTTAGTTACATAAGATTATTATATTATATGCTTGAAGGTTTGTAGGGCTTTGTCCAAACTGAGCCTTGGGCTAAATTTAGTATTTTACATGGCTTGATTCCCCCCCCCCCAACTGCTTGGGTTGAAATGCAAAACACACTGATTGAATAGGGAGAACTGTTCTGCTGTTCCCGTGCACAGTTTGGGCAGCTTCTGGTAATAGATGGCTGCAGCACTGAGACACCTGTGGCAAAAATCACCACTCGGTTTTCACAACCGAATGGGATTAGATGACAGAGATGCACATTGGAGGAGGCGGGAAAGGTAGTTGTCGTCATCGTCATCAGCACCAAGAACGATGTTATTGAAAAGCACATTTCTGCAGTGAATATTGAAAAACCCTCAAAAGTGACCGTGAAATTTTGACACTCATGCAAACCAACACAAAAACAAGGCAAGGAGTTTTGGCTCATTCCTGCAACTGTAAATTGTATGCAAAATTGTAAAGACAGTGCAGCACAGAGGTTAAAGGAACTGGTGAGGCTCAGGTTCAAAACTACACTTAGCCATGAATCTCATTGGGTAACTGTGGGCCAGTCACTGTCTCTCAGCCTAACCCAGAGGTCGGCAACCTAAGGCCCATGGGCCGGAAGTGGCCCATGAGCCGCCCCCAAACCGAGGCACCCGTTCAGGGAGTCCCTGCACGCTGTGCTGAAGTGGCACAGCGCGTTGTGGGGGCTCTCCTCTGCGGCTCTGGAAATCGCTTCAGCGCATGCCCAGACGCCAGAAATCATGTCTGCGCATGCCCAGATGCCAGAAATTGCTTCTTTACAGGTGCGATTTACGGCATCTGGGCATGCACAGAAGCGATTTCCAGCGCCGCAGACATGCGCAGACATGATTTCCGGCGTTGCGCTGCACTGGTCTGGCTCATGGAGGATCTCCGCGGGAGTGATCTGGCCCATGCCGGTAAGCCTTGCCGACCCCTGGCCTAACCCATGAGTAGGCAAACTAAGGCCCGGGGGCCAGATCTGGCCCAATCGCCTTCTCAATCCGGGCCGCGGACAGTCTGGGAATCAGCATGTTTTTACATGAGTAGAATGTGTCCTTTTATTTAAAATGCATCTCTGGGTTATTTGTGGGGCATAGGAATTTGTTCATTCCCCCCCAAAAAATATAGTCCGGCCCCCCACAAGGTCTGAGGGACAGTGGACTGGCCCCCTGCTGAAAAAGTTTGCTGACCCCTGTAACCTATCTCAGAGTTGTAGTGAGGATGAAAAGGGAAAGAGACATGTATTGTGTTTATATTTTATTCCTATTTAATAGATTCGTATCCAAATTTTCAAGAAATCCCCCTTCCAAAGCAATTTAGAAGCCACATGTCAAACATGCAATGGAGTAAAATTTAAGGTATATTATTTCCTCTAGCTCCTTGGGTGGGGAAAGGTGTGTTATGAGAAGTATAAGGTCTAAGATATAAAATAAATGTTCACAAATGTACCAGGCAAACACATACATACAGTAAATAGATAAACCACATGTCTGAAACAGTATACAGGAAAAACAAAATAAAAATTTCTTTCCAGTAGCACCTTAGAGACCAACTAAGTTTGTTCTTGGTATGAGCTTTCGTGTGCATGCACACTTCTTCAGATACCAAGAACAAACTTAGTTGGTCTCTAAGGTGCTACTGGAAAGAAATTTTTATTTTGTTTTGACTATGGCAGACCAACACAGTACAGTGGTACCTCGCTAGACGAATGCCTCGCTAGACGAAAAACTCGCTAGACGAAAGGCATTCGCTAACGAAAGGGTGACTCGCAAGACGAATTTCCCTATGGGCGCGACTCGCAAGACGAAAATTTCAATGCATTCCTATGGGAATTAAATTCCTATGCATTCCTATGGTCGTGCTTCGCAAGACGAATTTTTCGCAATACGAAACGACTCGCAGAACGAATTAATTTCGTCTTGCGAGGCACCACTGTATACAGGAAAACAGTCCTAAAGCCATTTTGACTCTTTCGGTGACCTCAAATATTCCTCTGCAGTCTGGATGGCAATGGGAAAAGCATCCTTATTGTCTCTGTGCTCACAAATCCTGCCTTAAGGGCACATTTGTGTATGAATAGGGTGAGTCTGTGACCTGGACTCAGGAATTAAGTATTTATCATCACAAAACTATGGCCAGGCTCTCCAGGTAAACCCACCAACAGGTTTCCTGCCAGACAGGATTCTGCTGTAGGACGCCCCTTCTGTGATGTATATATGATGTATTGGGGGGTGGTCTTGAGCTACAGGGTAGGCAATTTCAAAAGTCTATATAAGGGCTTGCACACCAATGTTCTGGGTTCCTCTCCTCCTGCCCTGCATGGGAGACCCTGTTGCAACAGTTTAATAAAGATCAGGTTTACTAGCTGCTTTGCTTCTCAATATTCTCTGGTTGGCCTCTGTTATTTTCTCCTACCGATAGAGAACCTACATAAGGACTCTATATGGGCTCTAGGGTACCCAATAAGGGAAAAGGAGCAGTCCCCCCACCCCTTATAACAGGTGGGACAGAAGTGAAATACAGAACAATAATATTACAAGAGACAAATACTGCATGCATGCAAGACGTTTTCATTTTTAATACTAATGCTAACTTTAGACAATTATGACGTTTGTTCTTGCCTGGCTGCTGATTTGGTATTTGTTGCTGATGTTTTCTGGGGAGACTGGCAGTGCTACACTCTCTTCCGCTGCAGAGAAAGTAGAGCCGAAACCTAAATGGGATTGAATGGAAGCAACTGTAAAAATTCCACTGACAAGGTCCTCTGAGTCAAGGTTGTGACAGGATCAATGATACAGCAATGGGAAAAGAATCAGCCTTGATTTGTGCAGATATAGAAAGATCTATTCATTTACAGTGTCAATTGAAGCATGTGAACCTGGCAACCACGAATGTGTGCCTCAGCTAGACTCTGTTGTCTTTGAGCACGGAACTATTGGTTGTTTAGGGCCACAGAAGATGTGACAGTTTTTACCCACACATACAGCTAGATAATTCTATTTATGATTTCTGTCAGTTCTTCATTCCTAAGTCCATTCCGTCTTGTTTTTGTTTGCTTGGATACATGGACTTAACAGAATTCTCACCCATCCTTACACTAGCTTCCACACAACACCTCTCCCCAAACACTCTTCTTGCAGGCTAGCATCTTTCTGGGGGGCAAGCGAAGGCCTCTTTCCCTCAACCCATGTATTTTCGGGGGGGGGGACTTGTTAAATACTTGGATCGGCTGCTAACACATTTAGTTTGACCCAAACTCCCACTAACATTTCAGTTTGAACATCTCAGCATCTTAGCTCCTAGAGAACTAACATCAGTCTTCAGGTCTTGTGCCACTAGAGAACTTCGGCAACGTCTAAGGAAGAAGCAAACATGTAGGAACTATGGGTCTTTTAACTGTCTCAATTCCCACTAGATTTCTCAGTAAACCCAACCCTAGTTCGGGGTTTCCCAAACTTGGGTCTCCAGCTTTTTTGGGACTACAATTCCCATCATCCCTGACCACTGATTCAGCTAGCTAGGGAAGATGGGAGTTGTAGTTCAAAAAAAACAGCTGGAGATCCAAGTTTTGAAAACCCTGCCCTAGTTCTATTCATTAAATCACTGAATTGAGTATCTTTCTTAAATATTTAAGGCCACTGCAGACGAATGCCAGAGAATGTATGGACCACGTTTGCAGCAATAGGAATAGGAGGAACAAAAGGAATGCCAGCACACATGAAAGAAAACAGGCTGCAACTTTTGAGACCAGCTTATCAAACCAGAAACCCAATTGTTTGGCCTTTGGGACAGTGGGTGGGGGGACAACTGAATTTGCTAGTGTCCAGCCTATGTGCTGGGTACAGACTGTGGGAGGGATTCACCCAAGAAGTCCCATCAGCAGAAGCCCTGCACGAGGTCTGATGGTTGCACAACAACAGGGCTTCCCTCCTTCCTGCTGTGCACAGTGGTGCACAATTGGCCCGGGGTGTGTGTATCAGGAGAACCCCCTAAACAGCATGCCAGGGGGAGAAGAGGAACTGTTCCATCTGTCAAGGTGGAAAGCTTGTGCTGATGGAACATAGTGTGACACGGAGTTCCTTGCTATGAAAGGACAGGGAAGGCAGCCACCAGCTTTTCCTTGGAAGCAATCATTAGTAAAAGCATGTTGCTATGAAACTTTTTTTAAAAAAAACAAATTAGATTTTATATTTGAAACATCCAATTATCACATTATATAATAAAAATAAAGAAAAAGATAGTTTCCCCCTGCCCCCTATGACTTGCCTCAACTTCCTCTTCTGGTTTATTTTTAATGTCTTCTCCTGCATTCTTGGATATAGCTTAAATTTTAATGTCTTAAACCTGTTATGTTGTTATACTTTCCATATGTTTTACAGCATCCTTGTAAATATATTAATTTTGTTGATTGTAAGTGTTTACTCAAAACCTGCTAGCGAGTTGTTCACTTCTTTACTGTATTTCTGTAGGTATATCATAAATGGTTCCCATTCTCTCCTGAAGTCTCTATTGTCCTTGTCTCGTATTCTTTCAAAACAAAATAAAAAATAAAAAAATTCCTATCCGAAGAAGTGTGCATGCACACGAAAGCTCATACCAAGAACAAACTTAGTTGGTCTCTAGGTGCTACCAGAAGGAATTTCTTAATTTTTTTATTTTGTTTTGACTATGGCAGACCAACGCGGCTACCTACCTGTAACTCGTATTCTTTCAGTTGGTTTTGCCATTTCGGCGTATTCCATTAGTTTTTCCTGCCATTCTTCTTTTGTTGGTACTTTATCACTCTTCCCTCTTTGGGTTAGCAGTATCCTGGCCACAGTTGTAGCATGCATAAAGAGTTTCTGTCTCTCTTTTGGCAAGTCTTGATCTAGAATGCTTAATAATTGCTATGTAGCAATTCCTATGTAACTTTGATCATTAACCCTACTGCCAATTTTTCAAAGAAAATAACTTACTTGAACAGTCTGTTATAGACCTGGCGCCAATCACGGTAGTAGTCCCATAAAATGGGCAAGACAGGCAATAGGACTTTCCGGGGTCAGGCTGATAATAGTCCCTGGGACAAGGGTGGCAGGGCATTAAACCAGAGCGAGAGAATTCTCCAGATGGACAAGGTACTGCAAATTGGAAAACAAAAACCTATTACAACGACTACGGTATATTCTGGCGTATAAGACTACTTTTAAATCCAGGAAAATCTTCTCAAAAGTCGGGGTCGTCTTATACGCCGGCTGGAGAATCTGCGGTTGAGTATATCTCAAACTCTATACTTTAACTGGAAAAGTTGGGGGTCGTTTTATACACCCAGTCATCTTATACACCGGAAAATATGGTACTTAAAATAATTTTTTAAAAAATTCATTTTGTAAGGTATAAAAAGATAACATATACATACCAACATACATAAGAAACAGACATTTAAAAAAGAGAAAAAACAAAGAAAGAAGAAAAAGAGAGAAAACAAAACAATATATAGTTCTTACAATCCTATAATTTCATCTTAACACCAGTAAATGACTTCCCCCGACCCCCCCCTCTGAATTTCATTTCCTAATCTTCTTTGGTAGTTACTAGGAGCTATCATCTTATCCAATATTTGCTTCTAAAACATCTATACTTAACCCATTTCCTAAAAATATTGTGAGAAACCTATAACTACTTCCTTAAAGGTAAAGGGACCCCTGACCGTTAGGTCCAGTCGCGGACAACTCTGGGGTTGTGGCACTCATCTCGCTTTATTGGCTGAGGGAGCCGGCGTACAGCTTCCGGGTCATGTGGCCAGCATGACTAAGCCACTTCTGGCGAACCAGAGCAGCGCATGGAAACGCCGTTTACCTTCCCACTGGAGCGGTACCTATTTATGTACTTGCATTTTGACGTGCTTTTGAACTGCTAGGCAGGAGCTCACCCCGTCGCGGGGATTCGAACTGCCGACCTGATCGGCAAGCCCGTCGCGGGAGCTCACCCCATCGCGGGGATTCGAACTGCCGACCTTCTGATCGGCAAGCCCTCACCTCTGTGGTTTAGACCACAGCGCCACCCACGTCCCAGTTAACTACTTCCTTAGGCAATACTAAATATTACAATACTTTTTCAAATAAATTTTAAATCTCTTCCAATCTTCCTCCACCGGCTCTTCTCCTTGATCATGAAGTCTCCCAGTCAGTTCGGCGAGTTTCATAAAGTCCATCATCTTCATTTGCCATTCGTCTATTGTTGGTAGTTCTTGGCTCTTCCAATTCTTAGCGAGTAGTAGCCTCGTCACAGTTGTGGCATACAGAAAGAATGTTAAGTCCTTTTTAGGGATTTCTTCTCCTATATTACAATGACTACTATACAGTCTTCGTAAATTTTTGTTTTGTTTTTTGTTTACAAAATACTGGAGACCCTTTTTCTCGAGATGGAAGAAGAGGAGGATATTGAGAATTCAAGGCCAGACTAGACATCTGGCACCTTTTATTAACTTCTGCTGAGACCTAGGCTGCAAAAACAGGAGGCAGATCGGACTCGGAATTGGTTACCCTACTTGGGTGATGAGTCATGATTTGAGCAGGCCTGGAAGGCAGTAGCATACCGTATTTTTCGCTCCATAGGGCGCACCTCGTTTTTAGAGGAGGAAACAAGAAAAAAAATATTTTTCTGGTTTTCCTCCTCTAAAAGCCCTGTTTTTTTGAGGATCAGCTAAAAGTTTTGCAGCTTTTTTTGCAAAGGGAAAAGCCCTGTTTTTTGAGGATCAGCTAAAAGTTTTGCAGCTTTTTTTGCAAAGGGGGAAAAGCAAAGCTCCTTTTGCAAAGGGGGAAAAGCAAAGAGGAAAAGCTCTGTTTTTATGGGGTTCAACTCACATTTCTGCAGCTTCTAAAGGAAAGGGAGCCTTTTCTACAGTTTCCAGACAGATAATCTAATCAGCCAGTCACATGTCCTGGGGAAACAAACAACCTCCCTCTGCAGCACATTCAACAAAGGAGGGCGGGGCTGAAAGGGAGCCGGGGACTCTTATCTCTCTCCCGATCTCTTGCTGATCAGCTGCTGAGCGGGGTCCTTTCAACACCCCCTTTTCTCTTTGTAAAATAAAAAGCATGATCCTCTTTTGGCCCCTGGGCAATTCAGCTCCAGGGACCACCATTCACTCCATAAGACGCACAGATATTTCCCCTTACTTTTTAGGAGGAAAAAAGTGTGTCTTATGGAGCGAAAAATGCGGTATATGAAATACTAAGTTTCCCCCAAGTTGTGTGTGTGTTTTTTTAATGTTAAAAGTGAATAAAGACATCAGTGATACACAGGTGTGATCTGTGATAGTACTGGTGTTAACTATTAGAAATCACTATGGAATATCTGTCAATGGAGGAAAATTGTCCCAAAAGAGATTATTCCTGGACCTCAAAGCCATGGGTTCAGTTCAACCTTGTCTTTTCCTTCCTTCATAAAGTTAAAGGATTGATAAGCAGAGTATAAAAGAAACATACAACACATGCTGCTACTCAAAAATATTCCAGTTATTCAGAGAACAGGAAAGTTGTACTGCATAGGTCTTAGCAACATGCTATTTCCCGGAATTTTGATTTCACAAACCTCCACATGCTGATATATCCACAGCTCCTCTTTTGACTGTTGACATGCTTTCTGGGCAAGGAATGCAGTGCTTGGATCCAGTTCCAGGCTGATATTTGCCAAGAGGACATGATTCGCAGATCTCAAGGCCATTTGGAGAGTAGGTTCCCGGTTTGCACTCAGCTAATTAGGGAAGAACAATACATCGGGATTAAGCAATATCTGGCTTCAAATATGCATCAGGGGCAACAGCCAATAACCCTAGGAGCCAAAGGCAGAATAACCTCTAAAACACAATGTAACTGGACACTTACAAGCCCAAAGAATCTGCGCGCCACAACTGCTTGCTAAATGGAATTAGCACAGAGCATCTGCCAAGAGCACAAATTGCACTTATTGTGAACGCTGAGCAGTTAGGCAAAACGTGAAGCCCACAGAATGAAGAATTCCATTTGGTGATTGGTCTTTGCAGTCAAACACACCTATTGCAGTATAATACCAGTCGCATTGAATCAACAGCCGGGGGAGAGACAAAAGGTTGAGAACTACTTGTGTTGAGGTTTTGAGCTGTAATTGTTCCAATCTGCTGTTCTTACCGCTGGTTTCTTGTTTTGTGCCCGATCTTCTGATTTCGTAGGTTTTATTGCCATTTTTTAATTGAGTGATATTCAGCTGAGGCTACCTGAAACGGACTTCTGCTGGTGCAGAAGGACTTCTCCCTCTCTTCCTCCTTGTAGGCCTTGTGTGCCCCCAGGGCCGTCTTAAGTGTATTAGGTGCCCTGGCGCAGCCGGCCAGCTCATGCTCCTGCGCTCTGCCGGGCAGCCCGAGGGCGCGGCACAGCCGGCCAGCTCGCATTCCCGTGCTCCGCCAGGCAGCCTTAGGGCGCTGCCGGTGGGGCTGGAGGGCTGGAGGCGCCCTCCACAGCGGGACGGGCACGGCGGGGCGGGGTGGGGCGGGTGCGGCTGAGGCGCCCTCCAGGCCGTGGCACCCTGGTGCCTTGCGCCAGTCGGCTCTATGGCTGAGACGGGCCTGTGTGCCCCACCCCAAAGTGTTGGGGGTACCTTTCAGAAAGCAGCTGGGGAGGGTGCATGGTTTGAGAGGATGTCGCACGAGTGAACTGCTATTCTCATCGTGCTGAATACCACTCAGGGTTGTGAACTGCCTTTGAGTCATTTGGTTGAAAGACAGTCTGGATTAAGAAATAGATTTCTACCCCCCCCCCCAAAGGCTGAACTTTTAATATTAGCTTTGCAATTTTCCCTTCCTCTATTATTCCACAAGTCTAAAGCAAAAAACAAACAAACCATAAACCAGACTTCTACTTGACATATTTAGTTCTAGTCTCCACAACTGTTTAAAACAACTTCTAAATATTATTATTGAAACATTTAAAAAGCATTTTTTTGCAGTGTCTAAACGAAAAACTTAGTCTTTAGTTGCTTTTTAAAAAGGTATTACATGATTGCTAACCTCTCACCTTTACATTCTGATATACTTCTGGCATGGAGATATTCAGTGTAGCTAGCAGAAGGGCAGTTCTTGCATTCCAGTTGCCCTTCCTCATCTTGGTAAGAACCAATCCAGCAGCTTTCACATGCATGGTGTTCCAGGGAGTAATAGGTCCCCAGAGGGCAGTTGACTGTGATTTAACCAGACGAAATAAAAGTTATATATGGAAAATGTAATGAAGACCTTTGTCTAAGGTAGCTATTGACCACAGCCCAGTTCTCACAAGCAACAGAAGGCAAGGCAAAACCCGTGTCTAAACTACACCAGCCAGACAGCGGGGGGGGGGGTCACATAGCTGAATGCTCCTCCATTCAAACATTTCCTACCTGCAGAAAAGCCGTATGAATTTGGCTGAAGGATGAGTTAACTCATCCATTTCGGCCTATCTTTGAACGCGCCGCAATACAGATAATATAATGTTTGCAATCAGGCTTCCAATTCCGGTCTGCCTTAAAATGGAAGCAGTTCCCACAACAGCGGGAGATTGGCGAAGAAAAAACAAGGATGATTGATAATAATATTATTATAATAATTTATTATTTCTAGCCCGCCCATCTGGCTGGGTTTCCCCAGCCACTCTGGGCGGCTTTCAGCAGAGCATTAAAAACAGAATAAAACTTCAACCATTAAAAACTTCCCCAAAGAAGGGCTGCCTTCAGATGTCTTCTGAAAGTCAGATAGTTGTTTATTTCCTTGACATCTGACGGGAGGTCGTTTCACAGGACAGGCGCCACTACCGAGAAGGTCCTCTGCCTGGTTCCCTGCAACCTCACTTCTCGAAGTGAGGGAACCGCCGAAAGGCCGTCGAAGCTGAACCTGTGTGTCCGGGATGAGCGATGGGGGTGGAGATGCTCCTTCAGGTATACTGGGCCGAGGCCGTTTAGGGCTTTAAAAGTCAGCACCAACACTTTGAATTGTGCTTGTGAATTATGATTGAGGGTAATTATCCTTGCAAGCCCCCCCCCCCCAGGACAGGGGGGAATGGGCTCCACTTGCAGTTTGTCTCGGTACCTGGCTCTTGTTCCGGCATGGAATGCCGGAGGTAGGGAGGTGCTAAGTGAAAAAGCAATTTACCTGCTGATAGCCCCCCCCCCAATGCCACCATTAAGAAGCAGAGGTTCTCCTGTTAATTAGAGTTCAATTTGGACTCTAATTGGCACGTGCTAGAAGAGGTGAGATCATAAACTGCGGAATTGAAGCAGCTGCGAGGTCATTAAGGTTTGAACTGGAAAGAAAACTTCATTCTGTGTAATATAGTGTTTGCAATCACAAAAGCAGCACTGCTGTACAATGAAATGATACCTAGGATGTAGCACTGAAATATCCAGATATATCCCAATCTGCACACAGAAATTAAGAAAGTTTTCCTGTGGGAATTATAGTTTAGCCAGGCGCTGGCATACCACGCCTCTCTGTTTAGATAAGGATAATTAATATACAGTGTTGGCATACCACACTAAATTAGGTAAGATACAGAGCTTCATTTGGCATACCATTTGGCTCTGTGGGCATTGTGGGCACCAAGTTGGGAAACACATGTTTAGGTAGAGCAGGAGAACAAAGGAATAGGTGGAAAAGTACTGGAGATCATGAGGTGTTTAGAGGAGGGGGTGAGTGATAGAGCTGTAAGCATGCATTAAGTCACGTACTCAATGAAGATGTCACATGGGTGTAGCCAAAGGAGCAACTTCCATATATGGTATCAGAAGGCACACCATTCCTTATTTGGTCTTTGGAGTTCTCTGTGTATGTTAATGGTTAACTTAGCTGTGAGTTTTCAATAAAAGGAGCCCCCTAGAATGCTCTAGGCGGCCTTCCCTTCACATCATCCTGTTCATCGCGTCAGTTAATTTCCTACAAGCAACAATATCTAATATTGGTTTTAATATCTAATATTCAATAACAACATCTGGTGAACGCCGACGTGATAAGCTGAACACTCACTCAAAGGCAGGGTAAAGCCTTTTGGATCCACAGCTCAAGAGCTCCCGGTGAGTATGCAGACATTAGGAATTCAGGTATAGAAGCATGCAGAAAGTTTAGTCATTAAGATTTTTAGTCAGGCAGGAATTCAGGAAGCAGTTCTCATAGCTAAATCTTTTGTTATGGGATGTTTTCATGCAGGGATGTTATTGAGAAGATGGGTCATTCATTCAGTAGATTTCAAGGCACCCCCATCAGATTTCTCACTCCCAAAAAAAGGGGTCTCTCCCCCTTCGCTCTCAAAACTGCAGGCTGCAGCAGCGTTAGAGCCTCAGAGAGATTATTTGCTCACAGGAGATCGGAAACCTACCCCTCCTCCTGTGCCATTAGTCTCCGAGGCAACAGTTTTGCCAGCTAATTCTCCAGGAGCAATTAGAATGGGTTTTAGGACAGAGCAATTGATAGGGACGCTTACTGCTATGGAATTTGTTTCATGGGTTGTAGATGCCCAGGGGCAGATTCAGTATCAGTGGGCTCCTGTATCTTATCAGGTTTTGAGAGAGCAGAGGACAAGCTTAGCAGAAACAGGCTTGCTTTCTTCATTTACACAGGGAGATTCTCTGCTCCCAACAGAAGGGGATGTTAACCCTTCGCTCTCAGATTTGCAGGTAATGTCAGCATTTCAGAGAGCTAAGTCATCAGTTTCTTCTCTAAAGGAGTCAATGAGAGCTGAGGGACCGAGATTCAGGAAAGGGTTAAAAGCAGAGCTTCAGTCTTTCCGTGCTATGCAGGTAGGAGTGTCTTGAAAAGGCAAGGAGGAAGCAGGGCAAGCAGACAGCTGGCAGGAATTGTTTAAGGGAATTCTGTTTGTTGGTTTTGATATTATTGCTTTTGTTATTGTTGCTGCTGCCGGAAGCACATGGTAGCCAATCCCCCTTTCTACCTCTGTTTTGTAATACCTGGCCTTTTAAGAAAGTCATTTTGAAAGTCTCTGCTTCAGGCAAGCTTAAAGTAGCTTGGAGTTCTTTTTATGCAGAAAGTTTAAACTGGATGCAAGAGAGAGAGGCTGGGTGCCACGTGGGCTCCCCATAAAGGAATTTTATAGGATCATTGAGACAGGAGGAGAACAGGTAATTAGAAAAAATAGTCCATCTCAGATTTAAGAAAGGTTTTTGTTGGGCAATGCAAATGAGGGTGGCTGAGAAACAAAGGCAGCTTCCCCCTCCCCTCGTGTGAGTGGGGGGGGAGGGCTAGTTTTGAAATGGCATGGTTTGGCTTTTCCCACGTGTTTGAATTTCTTTGTTTGAATTTCTCTTAAATTTCTTTTAGACTTCAAAGTTTTTGATTGGTTGCTATTAACTGAAAGGCACAATCAGAGAAATTTTCATTTTAGGGGACCCTGAGGCAAGGCAGAATAAGGTTTGGGAAACCTTCCTTTAAAGAGATTGCAGGATAGGTGAGAAGGAGCTTATAGGAATGGTAGTGTAGGAATAGAATTAATTAGGAAGATAGATTTTCCATGGGGTTGTTATTCTTATGCCATCTCTATTAAAGGGACTCTTGCCAAAACATATTTATTAAATGGCAGGTCTTTTTGAGGTATGCTAATCTCTGCCAAGCAGTGGCCCCCAGATTGGCCCATTAAAGAATAATCTTCAGTCTGGGGTATCTGAGGAACTCAAAAAGCACATTGCAGTCCTTCCCATTCATGTTAACTTGTGGGGAAGGGACTTAATGAATCAGTTCAATGAAAAGTTAGTTATAGATGACTAGAGTTTAGTAATAAGTTATTTATAGATAATTAGAGAACAATCATAGGTCTTTCTAAGCTCACTGCCTACCTATAGTGTGATGTTTTACAGACCCTATTTGAGAAAAACAGTTACAATTTACTCAGGAGAAGTAATTAATTCTTAAAGCATTGGCAATTAATCATTTAGCATTTCACTAATTTTTTGTAAATATCAGGCAAGTAAAAAGATTGTTACAATGTGATTTTTCCTAATCCTGATTTTATTACAAGCAAGCTTCCAGGTAATTTGAGTATTGTTTTTCACCATTCCATTGTGTAAAAAGTTTTACCACTAGGCATGATTTGGCACAGGCTTTGAAACACCATCTAGAGGTTTATCTGGCGCATTACAAGAGTTTTGTACCTGGATGGCTGGAATAAATTTTGAACAATTTGGCTTAATTTTAGTTTGCAAATTACTCCTGAAAAAAGTTCAGCTGCAGAAGTCATTCTTATATTTGGACTATAAACATATTCTCATTCACAGATAATTACAAATTAAGGTGGCAGATTCTCTTTTCTTATTTTCAGTTATTCTTTTCTTTTGTTTGAAGCTTTGAGATTTACAAGGAATCCAGCAGAACTGATTTTTAGCAGACCTTGTTGCTTTAACATCAGAAGCACAGGCAGCAAAAGAGAAAGTTTTTTGCTAATTTAGAATAGATTTCTCTAGTGCATACACTAAGTTTTATTGTTAATATTTTAGTATGTTCAGAGATAGAGAAGTAAAGTTTTGATATTTAGATTTAGTTGATATAGTGATCCCTCTGCCACTGAGGGAATAGGAGAGAATGGTTTATTCAGTTGCAAACAGCTTTTAACAGACTATGTGGAAAAAGATTTCTTATCATATTCTATCAGATCCTCATCTGTTTGCTTTTGATCTAATTAGGTTTATTCTATAATTGCACAGCATCCTTTGAAAGATGCTCTTATAATTTTTTATTGATGGAGGTCCAAGATGTAGTAACTTTAGCACTTCAGAAATTCCCTAATGCAGGATATTAATATTGTTTTAGATAGTATGTTTGTCAGGTTATTTGCTTTTCTTTCAGGATCTATATCACACCAAACATAGCTGAAAATCTTTTAAGTTTGTTTCTAACATGGCAACAGTTATTACAAGCATGCAGTTGCCAGCTTTATGTGGCTCATATTAGATCCCACCATGGGACAGTCATGCTATGTTTCACCAACATGCAAAAAGAGTTGGAAAAAAAAGGTTTTAGCTTCTTTAGAACATGCAACAGCTATCTTACAGCAGTGTCTAAATGTTCTCAGACTGCACCATTACCTTCTACTGGTTTAAATCCCAGAGGGTTTACAAGCAAATGTAATTTGGCAACACAGTATTTTTCCTTTGTTTTCTTTGGACGCATTCTCATTATATTTGGACAACTCCTCAAGAAAGGAGAAGCCACAAGGCAAGTTCTCAAAACCTGCTTACTATAGTCATAATTTTGCAGAGTTTTGTCATCAATTGGAAATTTATTATTGATTTGGAATGATTATTAAGAGATTTCACAGCACCTTAAAGGCTGCTTTTGTCAAAATTAAAAAGAAAAAAGTGGAAATGGTTTCCCTGCAAATCAGGAAGGGTAGCTGAAGTTCCAAAGTTCTAAATTTAAACATCACAAATTTATTTAAACATTACAAATTTATTAATTCAAATTTATTAGCTCCAATTGGAAATCATTTTGGCCAATCCCAACCACAGGGGAAATGGGTGGGGCTACGTTTCTGTGTTTACTTTTTCAGATTCAGTTTGGTTCCAGCTCACTTTGTGTGAACAGCCCGCTGTGTGAAACCATGGAAAGATGGATTGGCGTCAGGATCCAATGTTCCACCTGACGGCCAACCTAGCATCACTGCAGATCCAGGACTCGCGCCCAGATGCTCAACCTGGCTGCACTACAAATCCATGACACTCAGTGGGACCAGAATCGCGTGTCGCTACAGCACTCCAGATTCAAGACCCACAGAGAGCCACTACAGCATCATCATGTCACTTGGGGACAAATCAAGGCGCTCTCATCACATCATGGCAGCTTTTACTTGTCTACTACTAACTTGATGCAGACACATGAACATAACAACATTAATGTGTCAACAACACGTTTACAGAAGACACCACCCCTCCATTGAGGAACAAGTTTATTTTGTTGAACATTTGACACAGACATTAAGCTATTGAGCCCTCACTTTCTGAGAGACTGAAAAGTATTCTTATTGCTAATTGTTTCATTGTTTGATGCAAAGTTTACATAGGGTTTTATATAAAGTTTATGTTTGTATAATGTTTCATATGAAAAGGTTTACAAAGTTAATGCAATTGTTGCACAAGTTTTGCCTCATGACATACACATTATGCCCATAAAAGCGGCACTCCTTACCCTCTCACAGAAATGACTCTCCACACTTGACACAGATATGCTTACACCCTTGCTCATCTAACTGATTTGGCCTTTTGCTTTTAATAAATTAAAAAGGGGGAGATGTGGGAATTATAGTTTAGCCAGGCGCTGGCATACCACGCCTCTCTGTTTAGATAAGGATAATTAATATACAGTGTTGGCATACCACACTAAATTAGGTAAGATACAGAGCTTCATTTGGCATACCATTTGGCTCTGTGGGCATTGTGGGCACCAAGTTGGGAAACACATGTTTAGGTAGAGCAGGAGAACAAAGGAATAGGTGGAAAAGTACTGGAGATCATGAGGTGTTTAGAGGAGGGGGTGAGTGATAGAGCTGTAAGCATGCATTAAGTCACGTACTCAATGAAGATGTCACATGGGTGTAGCCAAAGGAGCAACTTCCATATATGGTATCAGAAGGCACACCATTCCTTATTTGGTCTTTGGAGTTCTCTGTGTATGTTAATGGTTAACTTAGCTGTGAGTTTTCAATAAAAGGAGCCCCCTAGAATGCTCTAGGCGGCCTTCCCTTCACATCATCCTGTTCATCGCGTCAGTTAATTTCCTACGAGCAACAATATCTAATATTGGTTTTAATATCTAATATTCAATAACAACATTTTCCTGTTTCACGTTTTTTTCTTTCATAGCGGAAAGAGGTGATGGAACAGCGTTATTGAAAGCCTTGCCACCAATTAAGATTCCATCATGCTTTCTCAGTTCTCCTTCGAAAGCAGTAACCTTTCTTTTATTTACTGCAACCAAGGACAAGAAAAAGACTTAAAGCCGAATTTTGCTTACCACACATCCGGCCTCTGAGGACAGAGCCTGGCCTGCAAAACAGGAAGGCCTTTTCAGCTTCTAGCGAGTTGGCGTCCGCTACGAGCAGTTCAGAAGAAAACTGAAAAGAATACATCGGATCCTTACTGAGAGTTCTTTTCAGCCTGTTTGTGATAGTCTCTAGCGTTTTTAGAAGGCGCTGCTGGTTCTCCGATTCCAGTGTATCATTTCGTTCATCAGGCAATGGTACACTAGCTGGGATTAGGGGGAAAAACAAAAACAGACAAACCTCACACACGTACACAAAGGCTTGAAAATCTTGACTCCCGCAACACCGTTAAGTCAGAGCAGGAGAAAATAAAACAATAATAACAATAATGCAGATATGCAGAATAATGCAAATATGTTAAGACACCATTCCTGAATATAATGGCAAAAGGAAAGGGCACTCTTAAAACTCACTCAGAAATCTCTTGTTTCCATAAATAAATAAATAAATAAATAAATAAATAAATAAATAAATAAATAAATAAATAAATGAATGAAAATACCGCATTTTTCGCTCCATAGGGTGCACCGGACCATAGGACGCACCTCGTTTTTAGAGGAGGAAACAAGGGAAAAATATTTTTCTGGTTTTCCTCCTCTAAAAGCCCTGTTTTTTTGAGGATCAGCTAAAAGTTTTGCAGCTTTTTTTGCAAAGGGAAAAGCCCTGGTTTTTTTGAGGATCAGCTAAAAGTTTTGCAGCTTTTTTGCAAAGGGGGAAAAGCAAAGCTCCTTTTGCAAAGGGGGAAAAGCAAAGAGGAAAAGCCCCATTTTTATGGGGTTCAACTCACATTTCTGCAGCTTCTAAAGGAAAGGGAGCCTTTTCTACAGTTTCCAGACAGATAATCTAATCAGCCAGTCACATGTCGCTGGGGAAACAAACAACCTCCCTCTGCAGCACATTCAACAATGGAGGGCGGGGCTGAAAGGGAGCCGGGACTCTTATCTCTCTCCCGATCTCTTGCTGATCAGCTGCTGAGCGGGGTCCTTTCAACACCCCCTTTTCTCTTTGTAAAATAAAAAGCACGATCCTCTTTTGGCCCCTGGGCAATTCGGCTCCAGGGACCACCATTCACTCCATAAGACGCACAGATATTTCTCTTTACTTTTTAGGAGGGGAAAAGTGTGTCTTATGGAGCGAAAAATACGGAAAATTTTTATTTATACCCCACCCTTCCCCACCAAAATTGGGCTCAGGGCGGCTAACATTGATAAAATCACAACAAAACATAAAACAATTCATTAAAATACAGATTAAAATACAATTTAAAATTCCATTTAGACTGCAGCGTCATTTTAAACAGCTCACCAATCACACCACAAAAGAATGAAGCATCAGGGTTAAGCTGAAACCATCCCCAAAGCTCCGTCTTACAGGCCCTGCGGAAAGATACCAAATCCTGCAGAGCCCTGGTCTCTTGTGACAGACCGTTCCACCAAGTTGGGGCCAGTACTGAGAAAGTCCTGGCCCTAGTTGAGGCCAACCTAGCATCCTTATGGCTCGGGACCTCCAGGCACAGTATGAAATATTTCACCCGATAAACAATATTTTATAAAATAATGAAAAAAGAGAGGGTTTTCCTTACCAGTTATATTAAAAACCAACTTTATTTTGTGGTCTGATGTAGGCACATTCATTTTTTTGTGCCTCTTGACCCGGGAGTGTGCCACATTCACCGGACCAGATAGTGGTTTAGGTTTCTCTTCTTCAGGGACGGCTTCGAGGAAATCGTCGTACGAATAATCTAGCCGATTTGCTCCACCCCAGCCACCAGGACCTGGCAGTCATCAGTATGAAGAGGAAATATCACAATGATAATACAGCAACAACTCCCAAGGATGCCAACACACACACACACACACACACACACACACATGAATGAAGCATTGCTAAATCGTTGAAAGAAGAAAATGAAACAACCTCACTGCATGTAGAAATCTGACTTGACTTCAGAAAATGTATCCAGCAGAGGCAGGAAACCAGGCAGAGGGCCTTCTTGTTTTTTTTAAAATATAATAATAATATTTTTTTTACTTAATCAAACATAAAATGTCACCACATTATAATAATCTAATACATTTGCTCCGCCAAGCTCATGACTTCCTTCCCTCCCTTCCATTGGTTTTCTATTTCCTCATAAGTTCTATGCGCCTTTCTGAAATCAGTTTCTGTCCTTTAATACATATCAAATCCTTCTCCTGTTTATGGTCAGAAACTAGTTATTGCCCCATGTTGTAGGAGCTATGTCAATTCCTGTTATTGTCTTCAGGTTTTTACAGTGATCTCTTAAGTATTCGATGAATTTACTCCAATCTTTCTGAAACTTCTGATCGCCTTGGTTCTGTATCCTCTCAGTCATTTTGGCCAGTTCTGCATATTCCATCATCTCCGTCTGCCATTCCGGCAGAGGGCCTTCTTGGTAGTGGCGCCCGCCCTGTGGAACGCCCTCCCATCAGATGTCAAAGAAACAAAAAACTACAGTGGTACCTCGGTTTAAGGACAGCCCTGTTAACGAACTATTCGGTATATGAACTCCGCAAAACCGGAAGTAGGTGTTCCGGTTAGCAAATTTTTTCTCGGTCTACGAACGGAAGCCAAATGGTGGAAGGGCACCGGCGGCGGGAGGCCCCATTAGGGAAAGTGTGCCTCAGTTTAAGAACGGCTTTGGTTTAAGAACGGACTTCCGGAATGGATTAAGTTCATAAACCGAGGTACCACTGTATCTGACTTTTAGAAGACACCTGAAGGCAACCCTGTTTAGGGAAGTTTTTAATAGTTGATGCTTTATTGTATTTTTAATGTTTCGTTGGGAGTTACCCAGAGTGGCTGGGGAATAAATATATTATTATTATTATTATTATTATTATTATTATTATTATTAGGCAGTCCTTGCCGCACAATATACTGAAATGAATTCAACAGAGTGCCGTAACTGTTCTTTCAAAACAAGGAGGAAAATGGGAATTTGGAGTGAAGGAAAGTTCTCTACTCTGAATCATATCTGCAAACAGCCCCCCCTCAAAAAAACACCACCCCTCACTTTTCTTTGTCCAGGACTCAAACATGTGGTTGCAATGGTTTGAAGTTACGACCAAAATCGAGATTTGCTTGATGGATCAGTACATCTTCAGGACTGTTGAATGTTCCCTTCTTATTTAGGCTATCTAGGAGGTTTAGAGCTACTGAGCAGCAAAATAATTAACTTACCAATTGCAAAGCCATTTTCATAGTCATAATTATATTCTAAGCAATGTTTCTGTGGCAGATCCTCCAGCCTGCAGTCAATGTCATCGACATCATTGCAAAACGATGGAACCTATGAGCCAAGATTTAAGAGGAACAGTGAAAACACTGGGCAGGAAGTGCCTGATTATTTCTGTAAGTCCTGTGCAACGACTTCTACTTGCACAAGGGGGCGTTCTCCCCTCTGGTCTCCCCATGCCCCCCAAAATTGCCTCTGGGGGAATTGAGAGAACCCCCCAGAATAGCACTTTCCATCTGGCAAACTGTAGTGCTTTGCATGGACGGAACAACGCATAACAGTGCAATGTTAAAATTTAATTTAACATACTTCTTTAGATACAAAGCTTTAACTTCCCAGTCATTACCTAATTTAAATATTATTTTCCACGTAAGAAATAACTGTTCCATCAGCCAGTAGCTTTCATAAACCGAAAGGAAGGAAACAGGCTTGGTTTAGGAATACAAACACATCTTATTCAAACGGTACAAACTATTGCAATTATTAGACAAGTGCCTGTATTTGAGCTGTAGAAAATTTACTCCTGAAATTAAATATTGTCGCTCCGCTGTATATATTGTGTGCTCAGCATTTCGAGGGCAAGCAATTCAATTCATGAAATGATAACGATCACTTTTTAAAAGATGGTGCATTACCAACCCACCATTTTACCAAGCGCGCTCTGAAAAGCATCCCCGAAATTTTTAAGAAGGTTGCTGTCATCACATCGCGTCGCTTTGTACAGCATCTCAAAGGATTTGAAACCATGGTTTGCCAAGCGATTCACTGAAAAAAAAAACAGGGTACGGGAAGATTCTTCATTTATTTAAACGATTATATATACCGCTTCCAAGCAGTGTACAAGAGAGATTTTTATGATTATAATATCGTTATAAATTTATTTATACCCCCACTTCCCCCCCCCAACAGGACTCAAGGTGGCTTACAGATAAAACCAAGAATTGCTAAAAGTGTGTGTGTGGGGGGGTGTCATTAAAAAACAAATAAACATTAATAGAATTAAAACCACGTGCACATATAAAACCTGTTTAAAACATACAAATAATTAAAATGTAAACAGCACAACACCAGCCATTTCATTAAAAGCAGTCAGTTAAAAGCCCGTTGGGACAATGACAATAACATCTTCACCCTGCCAATGGAAGGGCAAAAAGGAGGGGGCCAGTCTAGTTTCTCCAGGGAGGGACTTCCGGAGTCTGGGAGCACCACCACCACCAAGAAGGCCCTCTCCCATAACATGAGAAAAGTTTACTTTAAATAAGTACTTATTTAATACTTAAAAATCTTACATATAATAAAAGAGTCTTCACCATGTGCCTGAGGTTAAACAGGGCAGTAGGGAGTGGCTGGGGGGCGGGGCTGTCTGAAAAGTATGTTAGCCTCGTTTATACCAAATTTTGTTGGGTATTTTATGTCAAAATGTGTAATTTTCTGGTTCTGTTTCCATAAGCAAGAAGTGAAGAAACTAGTTACAATGAATAACTTGTATCAGCAAGTATGTAAGAATTACAGTCGTACCTTGGATCTCGAACGCCTTGGCTCCCGAACAAATCGGCTCCCAAACGATTGAAACCCGGAAGTCAGTGTTCCAGTTTCTGAACGATTTTCGGAAGCCGAATGTCTGGCGCGACTTCCAGTTGGCTGCAGGAAGGTCCTGCAGCCAATCGGAAGTCGTGCTTTGGTTTCCGAACGTTTTGGAAGTCAAACGGACTTCCGGAACGGATTCCTTTTGACTTCCGAGGTACGACTGCGTTCCTATCACATATTTTGGCATGTTCACATGACACACTAAGCTAAACCACGACTTAGTCCAAACATGGTTGGCTCCTGAGGAGGAGACCATGGCCACTTTGTCCCTTCTTGGGCTGTTTAGGAGTGGCATCCATGGTTTGACTTAGCATGTCACCCAAATCTTGGATAAGGCCTCTTCCTTATGGTTGTGAGCCAAGGTTAAGGAGAAGAGACTTTAACTAT
This sequence comes from Lacerta viridis, assembly GCA_900245905.1. NCBI lineage: Eukaryota > Metazoa > Chordata > Lepidosauria > Squamata > Lacertidae > Lacerta > Lacerta viridis. Next base: position 84,721 of record OFHU01001851.1, read on the forward strand.
AATTCATTTCTGGATAGCATGCTAAGCCAAACCCTGACCTAAAAAGATTGGGAGGAGAAAAGCTGGTTATAAGGTCTCCACTGGGAGCCGGCATGTTCACACACTCATAGTAAACCAAAATCTGGCTTACCACGACTTGCAAACCAGGCCAGCATGACAATGTCTGCGATCCTAAGCATGCTTCCTGGGAGGCAGTCAGTGGCTAAATGTATTTGTTAATAATAATAATAATAATAATAATAATAATAATAATAATAATAAAAACCCCAACATTCCAAATAAACGTGCTTTGAATTAGAAGTCATATTTCTAACAATTAAGAAGGAAAGTATTTTGCTGACGTTTCAGTATTTGCTTAATAGCTAGACGTCTAATCCAGTTCCTCCCCTGTGTGTGTCACTGAAGAGGTTAGCAGGAAAGGGAAGATAAGAACTCTCCCAGGGGTCTGGAACAGCCCCTGAATCTCTGTTAAATAACACAGCACCATCTTTTTCGTTGTGGAAACAGAAATAATTCCAGCAATTTCTCAGCCGTTAGTACCTCAATCCTAGCTGTGGTTGCTTTTAGGTTTTATTAGAACCAGGACTTCAGACTGAAGCCTAGGTCTCTTTTTAATATAATGCCCAGTTCCCAGTTCCTGTATCGCCTAGACAAAGAATGCACTAGGTCCTTGGAAATAAAAATTCACAATAAACCTTACGAGAACAGTCAGGCCATTCTGTAGAATACGGTGGATTCCATACACCATCTGTGTAGGCACAATAGTAATTTTCATTGGAACCTGATGTGAAGTCATATCCGGCCATGCAACGCAATGTGCAATTAACTCCTGTCTTATCCTCTGTGCATATAAAATCCCCGTTTACTGGGGTAAAGGGGATTTCACAAGGAGAGCCTGGGGAAGGAAAAAAAAAAGAGAGAAAACAACAGAGGAAGGCTCTCGTGCTTCCTCTTGGCATTAAAAATGCTAATCACCTTTATGCTGGATATTGAACCTGTGGTACACAAGGATGAGACCCCCACCCCACCCCAAAGTTCTGTACCTTTGATTGCTCTGCAATCTTCTTCTCAGTTCCACTCCTCCTGAATTCTCCTCCTGGGAGAATTTCTAAAATTAATTCTGGAACTGGAGCATGCAAAATTCCCCACAACTTAAAGAGTTCGTTTGCATCTATCTCCTTCCCCCCTGTATAGCACCCACGGGTCCGTGCCCATTTCTAAACACTGCAACAAAGGAATCTCAATGGGATTGTATGTATGATTGCAGCAAGTGTCTTTTTCTGCTGTGTTTTACCGGTGTGCACAAGCACGCCTGCACACTAGCAAATCACCCCACACAAAAATGTTGTCAAAGCTGTACGTATGGCCCCATCAAATTCGCTGTTTTGTTCATCGGGGAGAGAAAACACAAATTATCCAAAGGAGCTTGAAGTTACGGCAGACTGCACTCTGCATATACAGGTGAAACTCGAAAAATTATAATATCGTGGAAAGGTTCGTTTCTTTCAGTAATTCAACTTAAAAGGTGAAACTAATATATGAGATAGACTCATGACATGCAAAGCGAGATATGTCAAGCCTTTATTTGTTATAATTGTGATGATTATGGGTACAGCTGATGAGAACCCCAAATTAACAATTTCAACTTTGGGGTTTTCATCAGCTGCATGCCATAATCATCACAATTATAACAAGCAAAGGCTTGACATATCTCGCTTTGCATGTCATGAGTCTATCTCATATATTAAACTCCAGTAGCTAATGAAAACAATTGCTTACATAAATGGACTTTTCCACGATATTCTAATTTTTCGAGTTTCACCTGTAATCCAGAAATTAAAGCAACAACAACAGACTTAATGGCAAACATGGAACTCTTAAGTACAAAAGAGAAATTCAGAGGAGGAGAATTTTTGGAAATACCCATAAACTGTGCAAGCCATTTTAAATGTAAGCACCAACAAAACCTACCTCTGATGACTATGTGGAGCTCACAGGTCCTGTTATTTCCTGAGGTGTCACTGGCAGTATACTGAACCACTGTCTCTCCTTTCGGAAAAAGATCTCCAGATGAGTGACTTTTAGTTATTGTTAAGACCGCACCTAGAAAAGCCGGGGGGTGGGGGGAAGAGAGAAGAAGAAGTCCATTACTTCTGCCCTACAAACCATAGTCCTACCAGCTTGAGTCTAAAGCCATTGTTCTGGCCTTTAAATGCTTGAAGCCCAATGCCACCGGATTTTACTAAATCCCGATGAGTCCTATGAAACATTGGGAAATGCTTTTGGAGGGAACATTCTTCAAATGCTTAATGTGGTATAACCAAGTCTCTAATTAACTTTGTTGGTAAGAACAGCGTAGGGTTGCGGGAATATAACTATAAGCATGGTCAGGAAGAGTGGTAGAAACCATTTCCCGTATTATTTTATGTGGATGATATTCTATTTTTATTATTTACACAACACCACCCTTTATCGAAAGATCCCAGGGTGGTGGTACAACGTTAAAAACGCACATCAGAGCATCAATGATAAAAGCATAATAAAAAGCATGCTGACAGATAGCCTAATAATAAAGCAGTCATCATAATAACAGTCCTCTCCTCCATACTTTCATAGGCCATAGATTATTTAATAGCCTTAGGCCTGGGTAAAGAGGAACGTTTTTGTCTGGGAACATCATTACATGCCTTTAGGTGCCAGGCGAGCCTCTCTGGGGAGAGCATTCCACAAATGGGGAGCCATCTTTCCCAATTACCAATTAGTACTAAATATTAAAAAGCCTTTTATATGCCAGTTGTCTTTGTCCATGGAGTTGAGGCTCCAGTACTTTGACCACCTCATGAGAAGAGAAGACTCCCTGGAAAAGACCCTGATGTTGGGAAAGATGGAGGGCACAAGGAGAAGGGGACGACAGAGGATGAGATGGTTGGACAGTGTTCTCGAAGCGACTGGCATGAGTTTGGCCAAACTGCGGGAGGCAGTGGAGGATAGGGGTGCCTGGCGTGCTCTGGTCCATGGGGTCACGAAGAGTCGGACACGACTGAACTACTGAACAACATTAAAAGCCTTATCTTGCGATCTTATGTTTCTTCATGCTTACCATGATACTGTTTTATTTAGAAAGCTGCTCCAATGACCAAATCTCACCCAAATGTAAACAAAACTAGCACACCCCCACCACACAAGTCTGCAAAATGATTTATTTGGGGCATTTCCCCCCTCTTTTTATAGAGATTTCCTCCCCTCCCCTGACCCCAAAATCAGACTAGCTTACCTGAGTTATCTGAAAACTGTGGCTCATCCCACGTTACTCTGTACTCCTTCTCAGCCCCCTGAATTGGTGCTGGGGATCTGCACTTGTCAATTACTGGGGGCTCGTTGTCTAAATAATTTAAAGGCAGAAAAGGAAATTTGATCACAAGGGAGCAGAAAGAAAGAAAGAAATTAAACAGGAACGTCAAGTCAAGCCCGGAGATGCCATGCAAGTTTAAGATAAGATTTCAGAGTCATTAGAACAGGAAACATAAATAACATTGTATCCATAAATGCAGCATGGATGTTTAAGGCTACAATAAATGCATTTGAAGAGCTGTCACTGAAACTCCATTAAGCTGTTCCCCACTGGCTCTCTCCACTGCCAGATACTGAGCAGATCATGGCTGGATTTTTTCTACTGGCAAGAAGCTGCATGAAATTAATGGGGGGCAGAAGTTCACTGATGCGAGCTTTCAACTTCAGACATGTGTGTTTAATAAGACTATTTGCCTGATAAGAATCAGAAGAGAGCTTTAATAGCAATGGAATATTGGGATTTCTCTGCAAACGTAAGCAGCCAGGCCACTTCCAGATTCCTTTTCCATATCAAACGACTGGGGCTCTCAACAGAGCCATGGGACTGCATCCATACCTATGTCTCGCTCAGGGCCTGCGTGTCCATTAAGGTGAACTAGGCAATTGCCTAGGGCGCCAAAATGGAGGGGGCGCTGGCCAGGCTCGGGCGGGGGTGCGGGACAGGCTAGCAGCAGCTTCTCCACTACAGCGGAGAAACTGCTGCTTGCCTCTCCACCACCCCCCACCTCCCGCTAAAGCAGGCTTTGGCGGGGGCGGGGGGTGCCAGAAGGTGGTCTGCCTAGGGCGCAAGAAACCCTAGCACCGGTCCTGGTCTCGCGGCAATCTCACAAGGCCTTACGCACAAAATCCTACAAACTGAGCCACAACAATTCCTTACATCAGGCCAATGAGGCCTGGCCGAACAGGAGGGGGATGCCCTACACCAGAGGAGAAACTCTTGCTTTCCAGTCGTATTACCAAGCTGCTCTGAGCTCCTGAGAGCCAGTGTGGTGTAGTGGTTAAGAGCGGTAGACTCGTAATCTGGGGAACCGGGTTCGCGTCTCCACTCCTCCACATGCAGCTGCTGGGTGACCTTGGGCTAGTCACACTTCTCTGAAGTCTCTCAGCCCCACTCACCTCACAGAGTGTTTGTTGTGGGGGAGGAAGGGAAAGGAGAATGTGAGCCGCTTTGAGACTCCTTCGGGTAGTGAAAAGCGGGATAGCAAATCCAAACTCTTCTTCTTCGTTAAAGGGAAGGCTGGGCCTGCAAGCTCAGTGCTGGAGAGATGGAACACCTTTTCCCACTCCACACAAGATCTAAAGAGTGCTTTGTCAAATTCACTGTTATTATCAAAAGTCTCCCCACATATATGAACCTGCTTGTAGTGAGTCAGTTTGCTAGTTCCCCTAGTATAATATTTTTATTTATTGAATTTATATAATGGCTGATTGCTTCAAATGGCAGCTGATCTCCCTGGTTTGAGAGTTTCCTAACACTGCAACAAAATATATTTTAACTGCAGAAGAAGAGGCTTGATTCTGGGACATTTAGAAACGTAAAATATGTACTCTCTCTTTCTGAGCTATGGGCTCTCACTGCTGGCGCTGGAGTAAGCAGGATTCTCATTCTGAGACGTAGGGGGGTGGAGAGTGGGAGAGCAGGTGAGAGGGGAGCGGTTTGCATCCTTCTTTTACCCCACTCTCCTGCTCCTAAAACACCAAGGGCAGCTTACCGCAATCAAATCATGCAGGAGACGCAATTACAAAGATGCAAATGTAAAAGCAGAGCTCAAATCAAAAGTCGTTTTAAAGCAGCACTAAAGTTACACATTAAATGGCTGCTGAAACAAGAATCATTACTGGTCACCTATCAAATACATGGTTTTGCAACCCCTTTTAAACTCCTGATCTTGGGAAGTTTAGGAGGAAAGCGCGGGGAACTGCCTTCCTTCGGAAATTCACAAAACCACACGCCTGAGTATCTTGCAGAAATCACGGAAGACCCTATTTTTAAAAAAATTAAAATGGCCTTCCTCTGATAAAGGTAAAGGTAAAGGTAAAGGGACCCCTGACCGTTAGGTCCAGTCGCGGATGACTCTGGGGTTGCGGCACTCATCTCGCTTTACTGAGGGAGCCGGCATACAGCTTCCGGGTCATGTGGCCAGCATGACTAAGCCGCTTCTGGTGAACCAGAGCAGCGCACGGAAACGCCGTTTACCTTCCTGCCGGAGCAGTACCTATTTATCTACTTGCACTTTGACGTGCTTTCGAACTGCCAGGTTGGCAGGAGCAGGGACAGAGCAACGGGAGCTCATCCCATCGTGAGGATTTGAACTACCGACCTTCTGATCGGCAAGCCCTAGTGTAAGTTGGTTCAGCGATTGCTCATGAGTAACCAGCCTGACACCGAGGTTTCTGAAACTAGGTTTCTTTATTGTGCAGATGTGTACAGTGCAGCTAACAAAGACGTCCAGCTTATCCTTTGGCAGAGTCCGGGAATGACCCCTTCCGGTTCTTTGCCCAGCATAAAAGCCGTGGGATGCGGAACCCCCGCCTACCCCCTCTGCGTCTTTCCCCCCTGCGCAAGTGGGGAGACGGAAGAGGTGCCTCCCCTCCAGCCTCTGCCTGGTGCATGGGCTCTCCTTCCCTGTCAGAGCCCTGACTCCTACTTCCCGGTCCCATCTCTCCCTCCCCACTACAGGGATCACTGTCTTCCTTACTGGAGGAAGATGAATTGCTAAGCAGTTGGGGCGGGGGCTCGCGATACTGATAAAGCCCTGGCAACTCCTTGCCTTGAGGTGGGGGGCAGCCCCCTGACACCTAGGCTCTGTGGTTTAACCCACAGCGCCATCCTCTGATAGGTTGTGTATAATTTTTCTATAGCACTCACCAATAACTTTGATGCTGAAAGTGCAGCTTGCCTGGTTCCCAGTTCTGTCCACTGCCGTATAGGTGATATCAACTTCTCCAATTGGGAAAAGGTAAGGTGGAATGAAAGCAGGAGTAACCTGAATCGATACCTGTGGTGGGGACAAACTTTTTAGTGGTGCCTGGGACTTCAAATATTCTATCAGGAGAGAGGAGGGCATGGGTTCCTTAGAGCTGAAGGGCTCGAAGCAGCCTAGGGGGTAGATCTGGAATGACTAAGATGTCCCTTAGCCCCACACTAGATTTCCACTGGAGTCTGCAAACTGCACAGCTACTGTCTGTAAAAAAAAAAAAGGCAATGCTGTGTGAAGCTTGAGCCTTGATCACAACTGCTCTTTATTCAGCTCCTTCATGCATGCGACTAAGATTTTGCTGCGCATAGATAAGAAGACAGGATCTGCTGCTATGCACTTCATTCATTAAAAACATTTGATTTTAATGAAACAGCATGTGACTCTGCTGCACACGGGGAAAAGAAAACCTTTGTAGAATGGTGAAGCAAATCCCTACCGTTATTTTCTTGTGCAGAATTCATAGACAATGTAGATATTCCCCCCCCCATAAAAGTGAACATATTCAGATGTTCTCTAATCGGTGCCCTTCCTCTGTTGATGTATTGGTTAAGTAGCCCATGAAAATGGTTGACAGTCAATTAATAATCAGCTCAACAAAGCCAGAGGAGAAACTGTTGGGTGTCGGTAATGCTCTTCATGTGCAAAATGGTCATAAAGGCAACAGGCTAGTTGAACCATCTAGTAGTTTCCCGCCCCTCTAAAGCCGTGTTTCCCAAACTTGGGTCTCCAGCTGTTTTTGGACTACAACTCCCATCATCCCTTGCTAGCAGGACCAGTGGTCAGGGATGAGGGGAGTTGTGGTCCAAAAACAGCTGGAGACCCAGAGTTTCGGAAATGCTGCTCTAAAATTTCCCCGGGATAGCTGGCTCTCGCCACCCAGGACATGCCATCAGACTGCGTCACTCACACCGTTGGGGAGGTGGAGCATGAACACATGTGCTAGACCCTGAAAGATAGTAACCTATATCTAGGCCAGTTAACAGTATTTTGCACTTTTATAGGGGATTTGGGAGTTTAAGGCGCTCCACGCCCCCATAATCCCATTAATCCATAACAAATTACTTGGCCCTACAAAATAGCTCATGTCGAACCAAAAAGCCCTGGCTTTTCCTTACCTCATCTCTAGAATTGTCGCTTGCCTCTGGAACTTGCCAGCTAATATTTGCAGAGTTCTGGTGTTCAAGAGTAGAAGTTTCAATGTCACCAGGGCAGCTAATTTTGGGTGGTTCAATGTCTGTACAGGAAAAGAACATGTTCTGAACATGTGTATTCCAAGAAGAATGGTGTATTTCAACTGTACAATTCCTTGCTTTCTAAAACATGAAATTTAGATCCTTTATGTGTTGATTTGAAAAACCACCCACATTCCACAGTTATGAACCTGAAAAGAGGTTACTGATTTCCATTCCAAACATTTGATTTTAATGAAACAGTATGTTTACTGTTTACATACACTTTATTCCCCAGCCCCCTCGATAGACAAGTCAAAATCTTCCTTTACTATTTGTTATCAATCACTATTTTACAATTGCAATAAAATTTAGAAGCCTTCATTTTGCATGCGTTTACTTTGGGAACACACTGCTGACAAAACTTAATTGATATCTGTTTATAAGAGCCCACCAATGTCAAAGTTTTGTTATCAAATGCTATCTTCAATGTAATCTACAAATTTAAAAAAAAAAAATCCACAGAAATGGTTACAGGACTTGAATCTTATATTTTCAAGACAGAAAATAGCCAATGAGCAAGGAGCCAGATTCTGAGCACAGGCAGTCAGCTGCTGAGCATCAAAAAAGGAGAGAAGACAGTATGGTGTAGTATTTAGCACATTAGACTAGGACCTGGGGCACCAGGGTTCAAACGCCCATCTTTCCCCCCAAACCTTCCATTTTTAACAAGATGAAATATTCATCAAAACCCATACCTTTACAATATCCAATTTTCATCTTGGGAAAAGTTATGGAGGGGAGGACTTAAAATTTACAGCATGCTGTGTGTTGAAGGAAAACTATATGAAAATGATGTGTTGTTTGTATTTAACACCTATAAAATTAGCAAAGATGTACAGAACTGCTTCAAATGTAGTATTGTGGGTGAGGAGTTGTTTAAGATGTTGGAAATGTAAGGAGAAGGAAGGCACGTCCTACCATATGTGGTGGACATGCAAGATAACAAAAGCATTCTGGAAGATGAGATATAATGAGTTGAATTTTTTTTAAGGGTGGAGGGGAGGCTAAGGATTCAGGGAATCCTAGATTGTGGTGATGATGATGTTTAATGTTTGAATATTAATATGCAATGTAAAACTCCATAAAAAAGATTTTTTTTAAAAAAAAATCCATACCTTTACAGAATGCCTTCTGCACATTTCCACTCCACTTCCCACTGGTTAAGCACTGGAGTTCTTCTCTAACCCCAGACAAAAGGAACCCATTGGGACAACTGAACCTGCACATGGTGCCATGCTTGGCTGGCTGGAGCCCACAGAGGTTTGGGTGGACTGTCACATCTTTTGGTTTTTGGAAGACAGGGCAATGCAGTTCTAGACAAAGGGAACACATGGACAAAAACAGATTGCACATTTGATATTCTGTCAACTAACAGCATTAAGTGTTTCTTCATGCTGAATGCACACACACTTTGACACATCTTCCCATGTGCTGATTAGTTGAAAAAAAAGTGTCTGCAAGTGTGGCTAAGTGCCTGAATACAACATCACGGGACCTGGCAAGTTCAGCGGATAAATCTGAAGTTCAGCAATGCCAGGCTGGTGCCAGGAACAACAGTAGGAATGAAAGGCACTGCATTGTTCAGGACCCTGTATTTATGCCTAGTTTACATCAAGGATACAATCTCAATATAGTTTAGATGTATGGACGTAATCTATTACATATAACACTTTCACTAATTCTAGGGTGTAGAATTCTTGTGAAATTCTGAGCTTGTTGATTGGAAAGTATACAAAACTTTTAATTTGAATTTCAAGAATTCATTTTAACTTGTTACAGTTTCTTAGCCTTTGTAACATGTATACAGCCAGTATGTTTTTCAAGTTTCTGTCTGTATTCCCACACTTGCCCACCTAAAATTGTGGAAACCTTTTGGGGGGAAAGTGTATTTCTGAGGTCTGATGGCTCATAACACCACTTTTATTTTGGAGCAATGCCATAAAATTATATAACAATGGAAAGATATATTAATGAAGAATGTAATGCAACAAAGTTTGTTCAATTATCTGTTATCAAAAGTTGTAGCCAAATAACCAGTAAAAGGAAGCAAGTTGCTTAGGTTGGTATACAGTTGGTATACAGTAGCTTTCCTTCATTTGAATGTGGCCAATGAGCATGAGTGTTTAGAGAGCCAATCAGATGTTATGAGCCATCAAACCTCGGAAATACACTTTTTCCAAAATGTTTCCAGTTTTGGCCACTAGTGTACGTTTCTTTTTAGAAAATGGTTGTTGCAGACAACAAACGAAAGCAGTGTAACAAGTTGCATGATACAGTGTATAAAAACTGTGAACGAACTTCACTGTTGGCACCCGTCTCTTGAGAGACAATGGAGCGTGCCTCCAAAAATATATGTATGTGTTTATGTTTTGCCTTCCTTTGAAATAAGTTTTGGTTGTTGTTGCAATTGCTGGAAGTTTTAGTTTGTGATCAGCATTTTGTTGCTTAAAGTAATAAACCATGGTTATGAGTTGCATTCAAAAGGGACAGTAAAGGTAAAGGGACGACTCTGGGGTTGCGGTGCTCATCTTGCTCTATAGGCTAAGGGAGCCGGCGTTTGTCCGCAGACAGTTTCCGGGTCATGTGGTCAGCATGACTAAAATGCTTCTGGTGAACCAGAGTAGTGCACGGAAATGCCGTTTACCTTCCCGCTGGAGCGGTACCTATTTATCTACTTGCACTTCATGCTTTCGAACTGCTAGGTTGGCAGGAGCTGGGACCGAACAACGGGAGCTCACCCCGTTGTGGGGATTTGAATTGCCAACCTTCTGATCGGCAAGCCCTAGGCTCAGTGGTTTAGACCACAGCGCCACCCACGTCCAAAAAGGGACAGTAGCATAATGAAAACATACCCACACACTTTGGCTCCTTCCCATCCCACTGCGAGTTGCTTTGACAGGTGAGTTTGGAGCTACCTTCCAATTCATATCCCTCATCGCAGGTCATCAAGCACACTGTCTTATACGAGATGCCACTTAGCGAGCAGTTAATGTGCCCATTCTGAGGGGCGAAGAGTTTGGGGCATGTGCGAACTGCAGAGGTTAAAACAAAGTCAAGTATATTAACACTTTTACTGGGGAGCAGTTGAGTAAGACATGCACACAACTTTCCATCTTTTTCTCAGTAATCATTATTGCACTCTCTGGCAATGAAACCACTGGCAACAGAAAGGCCCAAGATGAAAATGCATATACAACAATATCTAGAGACCAGGCCCATCAAATAGGCATCCAGGGTTGTCACAAATTGCAAATGCAGGTAGCTAAACCAAATAGTATTTCCTTGAGATGCCTCAGCAAACAAGTCTTGGGGCTTGACTGAGGACAGAGACAACTTTCTGTTAAGTCCAACTGGCTTGTAACCTTGGGTCATATACATGAGCTGTCTGGAGCTTTCAAAACCTGTTCCTCACCTCATCCCGGCCAGAATCTCTAGCAGAACCAGCCCAGAGATGAGGTAGAGCGAAGCACCCATCCTGGCCACCCCATAGCTTCCGTCCGCTGGTAGAAAACCTGCCTTTTGCCGGATTTTGGGGAGAGGAGAGGTGTTCCAGTATGCTGCAATGCTGCTTGTTTTCCTGGCCCCAGAGCAGGGATGGTGAGCACAAACACCTAGCAGAACACCCCTTCTCTTGCAAAGTTTGGTAAGGGTCTGTGGCAGCTGAATGGCGGGGGGGGGGGGCATGAAGTAGCACATTCCTGTTTTGCTTCAGGTGGTGAAACAGGCTCTGATCCCTGGGGCCGAGTAATGTCTGAACAGATCCTCTTGAGGCAATTTTAACCTTTCTTTTTATAAAATTCCACAGCTAGGAATATTTGGCATTGTGATTTTCCTCCCCACCCTCCAAACCAGTACCCAGTTCCGGCACCTCTCAGATGGGTACCTTTGCCATTCTAAAGAGAACGAGGGAGGTGTTCGTGGCGAGTTCTGGCACCTCTTTTTCTAGACTGTTTGGCATCCTTTATTTATTTGCTTCATTAAAGCGATTATCAAATAGGAAATGAGACTAGTACAAGCATAGAAATGCATTTATCCAGAGAAATATACAGTGGAAGCTCGGGTTGCAAATGTGATCCATGCGGGAGGCATGTTCGCAACCCGCAGTGCCGCGTCTGTACATGCGCAGGTCGCGATTCGGTGCTTCTGCGTATGTGCAAAGCACGATTTAGCAGTTTTGCACATGCACGAGAGCCAAAACCCAGAAGTAACCCGTTCTGGTACTCCTGGGTTCGGCACGTCCGTAACCCAAAAACATGCAACCCACAGCGAGCGCAACCTGAGGTATGACTGTACAGTGGTATCTCAGGTTACAGATGCTTCAGGTTACAGACTCCGCTAACCCAGAAATAACGCTTCAGGATAAGAACAGAAATCGTGCTCTGGCGGCGCAGCGGCAGCGGGAGGCCCCATTAGCTAAAGTGGTGCTTCAGGTTAAGAACAGTTTCAGGTTAAGAACGGACTCCGGAACGAATCAAGTACGTAACCCGAGGTACCACTGTACAACTTTTGACAGCCAATTAGCAGATAATATCCTCTGAGGTATCAGTCATGTTAAGTCAACTGTAAAAAAATACGGATGTGTATCTGCCAGCGACAAGACGTGGCCCCAACAACAGCAGCAACAGCTTCCTTCATTCAGGGAGAATATTACAGGAAGATTTGCTAACACACCTTTTAAACAATTGAGGAACAGAACAGAATATGAAGTGGCAAACCAAACATCCATCTAACATCTGTGCCCTGGGAATGTCATGTTGTTCGGTTCCGGAATGCTGTCTTTCTCCAACTCGCCCCCCCCCCCCGCTTTATGAAACTGCATACTAAAAAAAAAAGTTTTAAAAAGGGATTAAATATATTTTAAGAAGCTTGGCCCCTGGAAGCGCATTATGCAATTTTTATTGCAGTTATGTTTAATTTGGCAGGCTTGCTTATTTCTGGATAACCTCTTCATAAGAAAGAGGAAAGGCATCTAGGATTCTTTAGAGCTTTGGTGCCAAGGATTAAAAAAAATAAAAATCTGTGGAAGAATTAAGGCTCATCATGAGATCCCTCCCACCTCCAATATCTCCAAGGGCAATTTTAATGCCTTTAGAAAACCCTGTGGAACAATACCCAGGCGCAGATACAAGCACAGACTTTTGTAATCTGTTGGATGTAAGTATTATCTCTTGCCTGTTGTTTCTTCTCCAGCAGTAAAGCCAAGAGTCTGTGGCAATTTCATCTGTCATTATTAAGATTAGATGCCAAATATCTGAGGACGCTGCGAATCCTTCTTAATCTCACACTTCGCCGAAATAGTTCTTGGAATATTCCGGCTCACTGCGCAGAAAAGGATCTCCTTACCAGAACACAAGTGGGATGGAGATAAAGTGGGAGAAACTCTGCTGCCGTCTTTTCCATGCTCTTTATATAGGAGTCCTTGTCTGTAAGGATTCCGCATCCCACTAGTTTGCAGCAAGATGGCATTGTTTCGAGATGATGGCGTACACTTCTCTGATTGGGGAAATGATACATGGTTGGCTGACGTAACAGAGGGCGTGAGGTATTGGTTGCAGTTGTGAGGGTATTTGGCGGGAGCCTTTGGGCTCTCTTGTGGCGGTTAGCCATTGGTTGATCTTATGATGGGGGAGGGGAGGCCCAGCCATCACCTGCCCCTCCAAGCTTAAGGGTATTCCGGGGGTGTGGATCTCGTCCGAAGCCCGGGGCTGGGCTAGGGCCATGCCACGACCCCTTTGGAAACCCAAGGGGAGCTTGAGTTGGTCTGCATCGATGGGGCACCCCTTACCGGTGGTTTACCCTTACCGGATTTCCTGCCCAGCGGGCAGGAGTCAGATATAGTCTGGTCTATCCAATGCCTAAGCCAGCTACCGCTCACATTCTGTAACCAATAAAGTTGTGGCCAAAATTTGCCCAATAACATTAACCATATATTCTGTGTCCTGGTGTCTTTATTCATCTTCGAGGGGGTGGTTCCAGGGTCTCGACACGCAACTACAGTCACACTGGATTTTTAAAATTTATTTTAATTACTAGTAATGCATTTGTGCTAGCATTTGGGGTTTTCCTCGCAGATCAACGCAGCGCAGCCAAAATCAGAACAAACAGCTTATCTCAGCCCTTGTGAATGCAGAAATGGAATGAGATCTAATTCAGGCACACCCTTCAGCTTTCCTGCTCCTTCCTTCCTTCTCTCCAAACACATAGACACTTAAATGTGCGTGCATGAGCACATGCCCAGGAGTCTAATTTTGCATTCACTGGCCTGGGTTCACATTTCATGTTAGGCCAAACCGTGAAGCTCTGGAACAGGAGATTTTAGCTACCTCGCTCATCCCATTTCTGCTACTACATCAGTCACTTGGATTAGCCTATTGTCCAAACCTGCATTTCTGGTGTAGCTGCGAAACTGCAACCCAGCTTAAACCGTAGAAACCTGGTTACAGCTCCTGGTTAGTCAGAAGAAAGCAAAACTATGAGCCACTGTTTGGACATGAGAGTCCAAGCTTATCTCTGTGCAGCAAAGCAGCAAAATGACTTGGAAGAAAAACAAAACAACTGTGAGCTCCACTCTGGGGACCAGTGCTCTCAAACAACTGACATTAAACCAGGCCACTGTGAAACTATGACTTCCCCTGACATTGTACGGAGCACAGTCAAAATAAAACTGACAGATTTAGGTAGCATTTCTCCATGAAAGGCAAATATTATTATTTTGAAAAATTGCCCCTTACTCAATGCACCTTGTGGATATTTTTTTACAAGGTGACTTTTCAAAATCCACTTGAAATCGTTGTTTGCCACCAAACTCCTGTGATCACACAAGAAAAGATCAGGTGTAAAACATCAATCAATACTGAACTTCACCGTAATTGCTCTTTCCTGCTCTTTAGGTAAAGGTAAAGGGACACCTAACCGTTAGGTCCAGTCACGGAGGACTCTGGGGTTGCGGCGCTCATCTCGCTCTATAGGCCGAGGGAGCCAGCGTTTGTCCGCAGACAGCTTCCGGGTCATGTGGCCAGCATGACAAAGCCGCTTCTGGCGAACCAGAGCAGCACACGGAAACGCCGTTTACCTTCCCGCTGGAGCGGTACCTATTTATCTACTTGCACTTTGACGTGCTTTCAAACTGCTAGGTGGGCAGGAGCTGGGACCAAGCAACGGGAGCTCACCCCGTCGTGGGGATTCGAACTGCCGACCTTCTGATCGGCAAGCCCTAGGCTCTGTGGTTTAACCCACAGCACCACCTGCGTCCCTTCCTGCTCTTTACTTTTACGCTATTGCTGTGTGATTTACACATGCACCAATATGTCCAAGCAATGCTTGTCACACTAGTGACATATTTTGGCTAAGCAAAGCAGGCACAGGAAAAAGGATGAATGTTTAATGCCGCAAGTTAACATAGCCTACGACCGCATTAGCATCCTTCTGCTGTCGTTTCAAATGCATGTGATAAAAAGCTGGGAGGGCGGTTTGTGTTGGGATTAACATGATGGCTCATGAAACGGCTCCTTTGATCACTCCTTTGCTTACCACATGCCTTATCAGTATATGAATGGAGGATAGTACTCAGAGCACATGCTTAAGTTCAGCATCACTCGCCTAAGAGCCATGGGCCTTTGAAGGGAAATGAACAGAAATTATTCAAAAGAGTTATCTTTCAGACATTCAAAGAAAACTAACAGAAAGTGAAGAGAAGAGTAAGTACAAGGCTCCATTTGTTACCCAAAGCCAGTGGCGGAGGAAGGCTCCGCGCTACCCGGGGCAGCAAAAGGAAACGTCCCGGGGGCGGGGCGCCGTGACGTCACATTGTGACGTCATGACGGAGTGCCGCCACCACTTCCGCAGCCCCCTTTTAAGCCGCAGAGCGAAAAGGCGGCTCGTGGGGCTGCCGAGCGCGATCGGCGGCTCCCCGCCGATCGCGCGCGGCAGCCCCACGAGCTGCCTTTTCACTCTGTGGCTCAAAAGGAGGCCGTGAAATGTCGCGCAGGTGCATTCCATCGTTGGGCCGTGCGCTGCTGCTCCCGGGGCGATGGAGCGAGCGGCAGCGCGTGGGGGTGACAAGCGGCGGCCCCTCCCACCCCTCCCCATGTCACCCCGGGAGCAGCAGCGTTGCACGGACGGGGTGCTCGCTCAGCCGTGCGCTGTTGCTCCCGGGGTGACGGAGCGAGCGGCGGCCATGGGAGTGGCAGGAGGGGCCACTGCTTGTCACCCCCACCCTCCCCTGTCACCCAGGGTGTACCGCCCCCCCTAGCGACGCCCCTGCCCAAAGCCAATACTTCCCTAAAAATAAAAAAGTGAAATCCTTACCAATCAACTTCCCCTCTAAACCACAGTTTCCCAAACCTGGGTCTCCAGCTGTTTTTGGACTACAACTCCCATCCTCCTCTGAAGTGTTTGTTTAGAGAACACAACCTGGACACCATCACCAGCTTGCAGAAGTGAACAGGCCTTTGCCATAACATCTGTGCCAGAGGCCCATCACGACACATTTTCTAGCAATTGTATGATAGGCGCCTTCTAAAAAGAATTTTCCAGATGTTTCCCCAGTGTTCACTGTTAAAGAAGCCCTGTCTATATAATATAATAATAATAATTTATTTATACCCCGCCCATCTGGCTGGGTTTCCCCAGTCACTCTGGGCAGCCCCCAACAGGATATTAAAAACACACTAAAACATCAAACATCTTCCTTGTACAGGGCTGCCTTCAGATGTCTTCTAAAAGTCAGATAGTTGTTTATTTCCTTGACATCTGATGGGAGGGCGTTCCACAGAACAGGTGCCACCACCAAGAAGGCCCTCTGCCTGGTTCCCTGTAACTTTGCTTCTCGCAGTGAGGGAACTGCCAGAAGGCCCTTGGAGCTGGACCCCAGTGTCTGGGCTGAACAATGGGGGTGGAGACACTCCTTCAGTTAAAGCACACTGGGCCTTACTGCTAACTGAACTTGCACAGGATTGTGCTGTAAATGGTTCCCTGTAACCTCATTTCTTGCAGTGAGGGAACTGCCTGAAGGCCCTCAGAGCTGGACCTTAGTGTCCGGGCTCAATGGTGGGGATGGAGAAACTCCTTCAGGTATATTAATTTCAATGAGTCTATTCTGAGTAAATGTTCATTGAATACCACCCTTTCAATACATTACCTTTCTGCTGTCAGTAAAACTGGCAGGATTAGCTAAGTAATATTTGGAGCTAGCTCTGTATTCCACTCAAATGTTGGTAGCACACCTAGTGGAAGCATATCCGAAATTGAAGATAGACAGAATTGATTGCTATCAGTAAGTTTCTTGGTAATTAAAACAATACTTTTCATCTTCTACTAAATAAATAAATTAATAATAATAATAATAATAATAATAATAATAATAATAATTTATTATTTGTACCCTGCCCATCTGACTGGGTTGCCCGGGACACATATTAGGTTAGATTGGCAGAGAATAACAACGAAACCAAGCCAACATGAGAAAGGCAACAATTATTTTTCAAAAGTAAAGGCTTCTTACCTCTGCATGTCGTTTCTGAACCAGACCATAGGCCATTGGGCTGACAAAGTCGTATGCTGCTTCCCACAAGGTCAAATCCTGTTTTACATCGGATTCCACATGCAGCATTGAAATAATTGTTGCAGGTGTTCTGGATAAAATAGCCATTTTCAGGAGGGTGAAGTTCAGGGCAGTGAACCACTAATTGGAGCAAATAATAATTACAAACTGGTTACAGCACAATCCTAAAGGTAAAAGGTAAAGGACCCCTGGACGGTTAAATCCAGTCAAAGGCGACTATGGGGTTGTGGCGCTCATCTCTGCTTTCAGGCCGAGGGAGCAGGCATTTGTTCACAGACAACTTTCTGGGTCATGTGGCAAGCATGTCTAAACTGCTTCTGGTGCAATGGGACACCATGACAGGAACCAGAGCCCATGGAAAAGCCATTTACCTTCCCGCTGCAGCGGTACCTGTTTATCTACATGCACTGGTATGCTTTCGAACTGCTAGGTTGGTAGGAGCTGGGACAGAGCAACGGGAGCTCACCCCGCCACAGGGATTCGAACCGCCAACCTTCTGATCACCAAGCCCAAGAGGCTCAATGTTTTAGACCACAGCGCCACCCGTATCTGTTACAGCACAATCCTATACATGTCTATTCAGAAGTAAGCCCCACTGTGCTCCACAGGGCTTCACCCAGGAAAACATGTATAGGATTACAGCCTTAATTGTCATCGTTCCATGCGATTCCTAAGCAGGATTTGTTTATTTATTAAATTTGTATACTACTCTATACCCGTAGATCTCACGGCAGTTTGCAACATAAAATTAAAATAAAACTCAAAATGCACAATACAAATAAGAACTGAAACAAACCAATAATCCCCTCTTCACACACACACACACACACAACATGTTTAAAGGGGCATCGGGTGTTAATTAATCAAAGGCCTGGTGGAAAAGGAACGTTTTTGCCTGGTGCCTAAAGGTGTATAATGAAGGTGCCAGGTGAACTTCCCTGGGGAGAGCATTCCACAGATGGGGAGCCACTGCAGAGAAGGCCCTGTTCTCGTGTTGCCACCCTCCGGACCTCTCGAGGAGGAGGCACACAAAGAAGGGCCTCAGAAGATGATCTCAGAGTCCAGGTAGATGCATATGGCTTTATAGGTCAAAATCAGCACTTTGAATTGGGCCCAGAAACTAATTGGCAGCCAGTACAGTTGGCCAGGATTGGTGTGACGTGCTCAAACCATCTAGCCTAGTCTCTGAATTCTGTACTAGCTGAAGTTTCCAAGCCTCACGTATAATGCATTGCAGTAATCTAATCTAACCTAGAGGTTACCAGAGCATAGACAACAGTAGTTTGGATGTCCATGTCCTGATAAGCGCACAGCTGGGCCACCAGCCAAAGCTGATGGAAGCTCAAGTGACAGCAAAGGATCCAGGAGTACCCCCAAGTTGCATGCCCACTCCTTCAGAGCGTAACCCCATCAAGAGCAGGCGATCTCCCACCCATCCACTCTATGGAGCCACCCAATAACAGTGCCTCTGTCTTATCAGGATTGAGTTTCAGTTTCTTGGCTCTCATCCAGTCCATTACAGAGGCAAGGCAATGGTCCAGCGCTTCCACTGCCTCACCTGGAGATGTAAAGGAGAAGTAAAGATGTCAGCATATTGCTGACAACGTACTCCAAACTTCTGTTTGGTTTTTTTTTAAAAAAAAGAAAACAAAACATTGTCCCTATGAATTTGCACCACCACCATTCTACAACAAATCTCATGAATGAGCCAAAAAGTCATTTATGCAGTCCATAACAATCCAAGCAGCTTTCCTATTCAAGGCAGTGCTCCATGTGTCCTCTCTTTCAGCACTTGACATGAACTGTGAGTGCATCCAAGGACAAATCCTGTCCTAATGTACACGGGTTTTATGGAGATACGAAGGGGTCCTTGTCAGATAAATCAGTTTGGAAAGGAAACCTTCGTAAGAAAATTGAAAAACAAACAAACAATCCTCACCACTATCTTAAAGAATGATCGAGCATGATGTTAATATTTTGGGGGAGTCTCTCTCTCTCTCTTTCTCTCTCTCTCTCTTTGAGTATGGGTGAAGAGCTTACCTTCACAAGTCTGGCCCCAAGAGCGATACCCTTCTTTGCATCTGCAGTCCTCGACAGAGGTACTTCCTGGTGGAGAGGTGTGGTTCTCATCAGGACATGGGATGCAGGTGCTTATCCCACCTGGCGAACCTTCAGGCTTGTAGGTCCCTGGTGGGCAGGCTAAAAAGCAAAGTAAGGGCAATAAAATCCAAGTCAGGATCAAGTTCCTAAAGTATATTGCAAAGCTGTAGTCCCCTATTCCTTCATCCACAGGTACTGTATGCTTGTGAAACACAGACCACCTATAAACGTGATCTCCAACTCCGCAAAAGATTCCATCCATGGTTTCTCCAAAAAAAATTACATATCACTTGGGAAGACAGGCAAACTAATGTCAGTGTACTGGAAGTAGCAAAGATCACCATTGTTGAAGCAAAGATTCTTCAACATCAACTTCATTGGACTGGTCATGTTGTGCAGATGCCTGATTATTGTCTTCCAAAGCAACTACTCTATTCCGAACTTAAAAATGGAAAGAGTAATGCTGGTGGTCAACAAAAGAGGTTTAAAGACTCTCTCAAGGCAAATCTTAAAAAAGTAGTATAAAAACCAACAACTGGGAAACATTGGCCTGCGAGCGCTCCAGTTGGAGAACATCCTTTACCGAAGAAGAAGAAGAAGAAGAAGAAGAAGAAGAAGAAGAAGAAGAAAGAGGAAGAAGAGTTTGGATTTGATATCCCGCTTTGGAGCCTTATTTGCCCCTACGGGTTCCCATTGTTGCGCCCGGTGAGAAAACATGGAAGCAGAAAAGACCTGAGGCTTCTGGCTTCAGAGAGAGAAAGATTTAATTTCTGCATGCAGAGGTACTTCGGTGTTTAGATAGCCAAGCAAGTACAAAACTAGCCAATTTTCAGACAGTTCTTATAGACAGTTCTCTGGCTTTCTTCCCACCCCAGAAAACTTCCTCTTGTCCATATAAGGAACATTTCCTGTTGTACATTTCCTGTTATACATATAAGGCAAAGGACATATAAGGCAAAAGAACATTTAGCCCAGTGTTGGTTCATGCGCACTTCCAGCAAGGCCATCCTATCTGTGACCCAGACAATTCCTCTCTATGCGAGGACAGTTACTCTCTGCGCAAGGTCTCTGTTATCTCCAGACACTTAGTAAGGCAAAGCTTGCCAGAGAGAAATACAATGCAGATCAAAGTTCACAGCTTTACAGAGCAGTTTCATACAGAAAAACTTAAAAAGTTCTTTTATACTTAATACATTCACTGGACTAACAATACATTCAGGTGAATATATATAGGTTAGCTAATTAACCCCTTCCAGCTTTATCACTACCCGAAGGAGTCTCAAAGCAGCTAACATTCTCCTTTCCCTTCCTCCCCCACAACAAACACTCTGTGAGGTGAGTGGGGCTGAGAGACTTCAAAGAAGTGTGACTAGCCCAAGGTCACCCAGCAGCTGCATGTGGAGGAGCGGGGAAGCGAACCCGGTTCCCCAGATTACGAGTCTGCCGCTCTTAACCACTACACCACAAAGGTGTCATGGGCTTTGAAGAAGCTCAAACTCAGGATGAAAAGGAGAAATGTGCTAAGAGGAAGGCACGCTTGGCAAACCCTCACCGTGATCATCTCCCGCCCAGAAACCTACGTCCCCACTGTGGAAGGATGTGCGGATCCAGTGTGAAGTTATTAAAGTAAAATTTGGAATTGGAGCCGAAGGAGAGAGAGCAGGGGAAGTCAACGTAAAGATTCGACCAAGAAATTTTTTTTTTTTTTATGTAAACAAGAAGAAGAATCGTTGGTGTGTCTGTATTTGTTTTGTTATAGTTGTAGTGGGTGGGTGTTTGGGTTAATGTTGGTGAAGATGTTGGATTGTTCTTTGTTATGGAAAAACCAATAAATTCTTTATTTAAAAAAAAAGGATGTGCGGATCCAGAACTGGCCTCCACAGTCACTTACAGACTCACTGTTAAAACCATGTTCATGGAAGACAATTTTACTCGGCTACGAGTGATTGCCAAAGAAGTTACCTTTGGCTCTCCATATGTTGCTGGACACCAGCTCCCTTTATTCTTGACTACTGGTTAATTTTATTTTATTTATACTTTGCCCGTTACAAATTTTCACATTCCATTCAACATAACCACACAGTCATAATCGGCGACTTCCCTTCTCCGCTTCCTTGGTTCTGTTTAACAATCCATTACAACTGTCTATTCTAATTACTCGATATAGTGAGGAGGGGGACAATAAAACATATCTTCTTATAATTTAAACTGCTGAATTTACTCTAATCCTGCTAACCTGTTTACAATTATTCTTCAAATATTCTGCAAACATTCCCCACTCTTCTTTAAATACTCCATCTTTCTGATCTCCTATTCTGTTAGTTAAATTTGCTAATTCTACATATTCCGCCAATTTCATCTGCCAGACTACCTTTGTGGATATTTATGGGCAGGGCATAAATAATAAATTTGTTTGTTTGCTTGCTTGCTTAGTCAACCATTACTTTCAAGGGGAAGCTTACTAAAATGTGTACTTTGTATGTTCATTTGCTGGATGAGATCCTACATGGCGAAGACACTGTACTACCTGCCCGCAGACTGTCTTGCCAGAGTGGTGCATGCTCTAGTTATCTCCCGCTTGGACTACTGCAATGCGCTCTACATGGGGCTACCTTTGAAGGTGACCCGGAAACTACAACTAATCCAGAATGCGGCAGCTAGACTGGTGACTGGGAGCAGCCGCCGAGACCACATAACACCGGTCTTGAAAGACCTACATTGGCTCCCAGTACGTTTCCGAGCACAATTCAAAGTGTTGGTGCTGACCTTTAAAGCCCTAAATGGCCTTGGCCCAGTATACCTGAAGGAGCGTCTCCACCCCCATCGTTCAGCCCGGACACTGAGGTCCAGCACCGAGGGCCTTCTGGCAGTTCCCTCATTGCAAGAAGTGAAGTTACAGGGAACCAGGCAGAGGGCCTTCTCAGCAGTGGCACCCTTCCTGTGGAATGCCCTCCTATAAGATGTCAAGGAGATAAACAACTACACAACTTTTAGAAGACATCTGAAGGCAGCCCTATTTAGAGACGTTTTTAATGTTTGATGTTTTACTATGTTTTGTGTGTGTGTTGTAAGCCACCCAGAGTGGCTGGGCCATTATCGTTTTTCTTGCTGTTGTTATATTTCAATATTTTAGTGTTCCTGGCTTATTTACCAAACTAGAATGTAAGATATCTTAAGTATACTACTTGGTTTTTTTTTACTTCATTCTGCCACCTGCCCCGATTTCTTCCCTGCTACACCACAGACTGCTGCCCTCATCCCCTTTCTCGGTAACATTTCCACAGATTGCTCTAGTCAGGGGCGTCTTGCCCATAGGGGTTAGCGATGCAGGGTGCCAGGGCGCCAAGTTCTGGAGGGCACCAGGGAAGAGGCAGAGCCTGGGCACGGTGCCTCCCGGCATCAGCTCGCTGCCCTCGCCCGCCTTGCTGAAGCAGCGCCATGCCTGGAGCCTCTGCCTCTTCCCCGCCGGAGGAGCCATCCTCCAGCCACTGCCCACCCCGTCCAGCCTCGCAAAGCTGCTGGTAGCGCCACAAAAAGGTTGGCAACTCTGGGAAACGGGGAGGGGGCGCCGGAGGGATCTTTGCACCACGGCGCCGGATATACTTAAGATGGCCCTGGCTCTAGTGCTAAGAGATGAGCAATGTGAAGAGAATGCATTTAAGGGGTTAAAATACTGGAAGCTACATATTTTAAAATGCATTTATTCAGTGAACTCAATTACATGGGGAAATAATCCTTAAATAGCATTTTCCATACCTGATGGTAATAACTGGTCAGATTAGCGAGTTTTACGATTTGCTCTGCACTGCTAATAGATCTTTTGGAGCCTATTAATGTGCTCTCATTTTTACACAGAGTAAACCTGCACACTAAAAGCTTCGGGAGACCTAAGGTATGGACTGGGGAAATTCTGGGGGTGGTTTAACAAGATCAAATCTCCATACCAAGCAGAAAGGAGTTCTAAAGGGGGGGGGACATGTAATTATGGTGCTCAGTACAGTATACATTATGAAATAAGAAGGCAACAAAAAATCATAGAACATCAAAGTATTCCGTAAAACTAATGTTTACACCTGAAAATAAAAATCTGAATAATCCACACATATTGTAATCAATACAATAATATTGGATAATACTAATGTGGAGCCTCAATATTGATAACCTTTTTACACCCATGTTTCTTTATCACACAACGAAACAACTTTCGAATGTCTCCATCGGATTTTCATTGTTTTAAAGTCAGAGGTAACAAGCTTCCATCTAAGCAGGTTTACTTAGCTCAGTTCAGTTATTCCTTTAACACAATTCAGCTAACCTTTGATTCATAATTACGGAAGTCAGGGAAGAATGGCTTTCAATTCAAAGGTCAATTCACTCTTTCACTTCATAAAGTGAAAACTATGATAGTAACTATTAATATAAAAAGGGTAGTGTTTATTCCAAAATAATTGATCCAGAACAAACTGACCCTTAATGCTTAGCTGTTTTGCAACTGATGTATTGTAGGCTTACAAAGGTTTCTTAAAAACACTTAGCAAAGTGCTGAATTATGATACCCACATTAAATTCATAATTATACCATAATTTGGAATGCTCCTGTTCAGTGTGCCAGTCAGCCTTTCCTTTTTCCAGGATAGGTCATTCCAGTGCTTTTTTTCCAGGGGGGACGCACAACCCTAAACATTTTGTGAATCTTTGTTCTTTTGTCCATTTACTGTATTTCTTTTCCCCAATTTGAACTATAAAATGGTAATTTTCTTGAGTCAAAATTAGAGTACCCCTAAACATTTTTTAAAGAAAAAAAAAAGCACTGGGTGGGTCATTCTATTCCCGTTCCCAATTTTCCTTCCACCCTGTGACCAACTGAACATGCTTTGTCTTTATTGGGTTGTATTTTGGGTTCCCCCAATAATGTTTCATTCTAAAAAAATTTAGAATCCGTCCTGGAAGACCATTCGACTTCCGAAACGTATTGATCTGTAAAAATGCTACATGGAAAAATGCGAGAGACATTTTGTAAACCAAGAAAATCTTTAATAAAATATTAAAAAAAAAAACTGAGGCGCAAAGGGCAGCTTGCAATTTCATTGTAGAAAATTGAAAAACACGCAGCGGAAGCCATTCGACTTCTGAGATGTGTTCGGAAACGGAAACATTTACTTCCGGGTTTTCGGCGTTCGAAAACCGAAAAGTTCGCCTTCTGAGAGGTACATGCACAAAAGGCACACCTGTGTTGCTTAAATGAGAAAATGGTTGTTTGTACCCATTGTTGAAGGCACTGCTATTGTTATTATGGGCTGCAAAAGAAGTAACCACAATAAATAATTTTAAAACGCATTCCCCCCTCTTCTTTTGGCTCATGAATTCTGAATATCTGTCCTAGGGACCGAAGATGAAATACCTAAATATTGCTCAGGCTTCTCTTTGCACTGAAATCTTTGTGAGTGAATACCAACATTGTGAGTGAATACCAAATCACCCCGCAATTATTATTATTTAAATCCTTTTGAAAAAGTTCTGTGAAGAACTGATCAGATAGAAAGCTGCTAGGATTACAAAAGCATTCGAGTGAGTGCATCTCGTTAAATATTTGATATATAGGTGTTGCACAGCAACTGCAAATGAAACATCTAACATGTCTACAAGGATCAGGGAAGATTTGTGCTAAATCCCAGCATGTACTATATAACTCTTGCATATTTCCTGTTATAACCAACAGATGCTCTGCACTGATTTCAGCCATGGCTAATTCTTTCTCTTTCGGAAACTCGTGTGTTGCAACACTGCGTTATGAAACTGCAAACTATTTACAAGGCACAAATTGGGCACAAGTAACTGCTGTATTAGAGAGATTGGTTTGCCTTTGCAGCAGCCTGCAGAAGAAATCACTTCAGCCTGAAGTCACCCTGTGTGCCTATCGCAGCAGTGAAATTTTCCATAGGGGAACAGTTAGGGCCAGAGGCATCAACTTGTGAGGGTGATGGGGGGGGGAGGCAGCGATGTCATGGCATCCTGATATTGTGTGCATGAGAAGAAGAGGAGGAGGAGGAGGAGGAGGAGGAGGAGGAGGAGTTTGGATTTGATATCCCGCTTTATCACTACCCGAAGGAGTCTCAAAGCGGCTAACATTCTCCTTTCCCTTCCTCCCCCACAACAAACACTCTGTGAGGTGAGTGGGGCTGAGAGACTTCAAAGAAGTGTGACTAGCCCAAGGTCACCCAGCAGCTGCATGTGGAGGAGCGGGAGACGCGAACCCGGTTCCCCAGATTACGAGTCTACCGCTCTTAACCACTACACCATACTGGCTCTCAGTGTTTTGCTAGACCTAATCCTTCAACTCCCATTTTTGCTTTTGCCAAATTACTCTGTAAAAACGTGCTCATATTTACTCCTAGTGCCTGTTCCCAGACTGACAATCTGTGAATACTAAACTTTCGCACTTTTTATTTTTCTGATGGAAGAATAGCCCAAGGTCACCCAGCAGCTGCATGTGGAGGAGCGGGGAATCGAACCCGGTTCACCAGATTACGAGACTACCGCTCTTAACCACTACACCACACATCGTACCTCCCTCCCTAAGCTAGGCAGAAGCTTCCCAGGCTTTGGGAAGGAGGCACCAGGCCTCTGACATGATGCTGGAGCCCTCCTGTCTCCTTCCCAAAGCCGGGTGGATTTTGGGGAGGTGTCAGAAGGGCTCTTGGATCTTTTGGGGCATTGCACCTCCCTAAGCCAGGTACAAGCTTCCTGAGCTTTGGGGAGGAGGTGCCAGGGGAACATTTAAGCGACTAGCCTAGAGCACGGACTGCACACCACAGAGAGTTACATGCAATTAAAAAAAAATGCAGATAATGTTGAGTTTGAGTTTGGACATGTTATAAGTTGAACATATGCCTAGGCGAATGTTTCAAAATGAAAATATGACAAACTCAGTAAGCTGTCATTACCTTTAGGAGTTTGGTGTGAAATGTCTAGCCTCCCTAAGATGCCATTGATTATCTAACTATGCTGCTCAACAGCAATGTTTATATTTCTTAGAACCAACATTCCCAGTCACTAGAGATGCTCAGTGCCGGAAACAGCTGAGCTTAAAGCTTGAGAGCATGTGCCATTTAAAATGTTTGTTTACTTAGCAGCCAAGGGTCAGATGGTTTAAATTAGCATGACAGAGCTGAGGCACACGTGTTCAGGCATTAGAAAACATAGAAAGTCAAATGGTGCGTATTCCCCTTGTTATTCATGTATTGTGCAAGAATGCAGTTTCATTCTCGTTCCCAGTCCTTGGCTATATGAATATACCGTTCTAATTTTATAATTTCCTCAAAAAGTTCATACTTAAAACTAGCATAAAACAGGAAAGCACTTCCACAAACTCATGAAACTAATGTTCGTTCTAAACAGAAAAATCAGAAGTTACATTTCCCTTCCCACCCACCCGTACGGACAAAGTTCGAACAGTTCACCTCAAAACATGGAGCATTGCAACAGAGTGCACAATCAGTCTCTCATTACAGTGGTACCTCGACTTACGAATTACTCGACATACAAATTTTTTGACTTATGAATGAAAAAAGTGCCCGCACGCCTACAATTTTTTCGACATCCTAAGGACATCCGTTGGAGGTTTTAGATGGGGTTTACTCGACTTACGAATTTTAGATGCGGTTTACTCGACTTACGAATTTTTCCGAATTTTTCGTTTCCAATGCATTCCTATGGGGAAATCGCTTTTTTCGACTTAAGAATTTTTCGACCTACAAATGTGCATTCGGAATGGATTAAATTCGTAAGTCGAGCTACCACTGTATTTCAGTTAGAATCGAATTTGCACAAAGAAGTACCAACAGTCCCATTATGTTAAGGTTTGTGATGTGTTTTTGCCTCATTCAGCTATAACCTTTGCGCTGAAAGAAACCTTCATGAAATAAACAACTTGAAAAACATGAAAGCCAAATATGTTCCAAACTTCATCAAAAGCTACTCACTGATAAGATACTTGGGAGCAACTAAGTTCCTAACTGGTTTACAAAATGGTCCCTACAGTCTTGAATCAATAGGGAAAGATGTCATTTATATCAGTGACCGTAGCATGCCAACAGGAAATGCAACCAGACCCCATACAGCTACTTTCCCGTTGTGGGTCATGCGGCCACCATGACTAAACTCTTTCTGGCGTAACGGAACACCGTGACAGAAGCCAGAGTGCACCGAAACGCTGTTTTACCTTTGATTCTAACTGAAATCATGAAAGACTGACTGTGCACTCTGTTGCAACGCTCCACATTTTGATGGGTTCTGAGGGTTGCGGAAGTTGTTCCATACACTGTGATAGCCCCTTTCTTTGGTTTGATTTCAAACCGTGCAGGCAAAAGAGTCACCTGACATAACTTTGTCCAGTGGCCCCACCCACCTGCCGAACTTTGTCCACAGGGGCAGGTGGGGGGGATAAGGATCTGGCCCACTGGTTGGGTCCAATTCCACACCCCTGCGATATTGCAACACAGCTGATTTATCTGCCCTTAAAAGAAGTGCCACTAGGCCTGGTTGCCCTAGTCGATGCATTATTCTTACTATTTCATAGAATCATAGAGTTGGAAGAGACCACAAGGGCCATCCAGTCCAACCCCCTGCCAAGCAGGAAACACCATCAAAGCATTCCTGACAGATGGCTGTCAAGCCTCCGCTTAAAGACCTCCAAAGAAGGAGACTCCACCACACTCCTTGGCAGCAAATTCCACTGTCGAACAGCTCTTACTGTCAGGAAGTTCTTCCTAATGTTTAGGTGGAATCTTCTTTCTTGTAGTTTGAATCCATTGCTCCTGTGTCCGCTTCTCTGGAGCAGCAGAAAACAACCTTTCTCCCTCCTCTATATGACATCCTTTTATATATTTGAACATGGCTATCATATCACCCCTTAACCTTCTCTTCTCCAGGCTAAACATACCCAGCTCCCTAAGCCGTTCCTCATAAGGCATCGTTTCCAGGCCTTTGACCATTTTGGTTGCCCTCCTCTGGACACGTTCCAGCTTGTCAGTATCCTTCTTGAACTGTGGTGCCCAGAACTGGACACAGTATTCCAGGTGAGGTCTGACCAGAGCGGAATACAGTGGTACTATTACTTCCCTTGATCTAGATGCTATACTCCTATTGAAGCAGCCCAGAATTGCATTGGCTTTTTTAACTGCTGCATCACACTCATGTCAAGTTTATGATCTACCAAGACTCCGAGATCCTTTTCACATGTACTGCTCTCAAGCCAGTGAAACTTTTTTTCTACGTAAGAATGGCATGCCCGTGTTCACTTACTCTGGAAATAAAGGTGGGCTCCAGCTATTAGAAGTCTGGAAAACTCTTATCTGAAACTTCCTGTCCTCCTAAGATGATATTCGTAAAAATCATTCCTCCACCAAGTGAATTTCTCAGTATGTGAATAAGTAGGCTTATTAAATAGCACCCATCAGAAACTCAACCTTAATCAAAGCCATGCCTAGCAAATCAAAGTAAAGTAAATGAATCAAGGCTTTACATCAAAGCATAGAGCAATATTAAAATATAACCAAGACTCTTAATTTTTGTGTTTAAGGTTAAGCCAGAATTTAACAGCGTAACATATCCCATAATTAAGATGGCGAGGTCAAAAATTACTGGTACGTATAATGGTTGTTAGGAAATATATGGCTAGTTAATATATTCCACAGAATATACAGAAGAGTTCAGACAGATGACTGAACCAGAACTCCTTATAATATACTCTGATATGACTTATGCTGCTCCATCACAGACGGGTGTCTGCAGTTCCTGCTACAACCATCATGCTGTCACTGCTGCTGCCGCCCTCTCTGCCTTGGAGGCTAATTTGTGGAGAAAAAGACCTAACATTCTAGTCGACTTTTTAATTAAATGGAAGAAATCTGCTGTGTCCCCAGAATTCTGCTGCATACAGAATTTGGGGGAAACAGTTCTGCCGTCGGTATTTCAAGATCAGGATAGCCCCTTTAGTGGAACATTATATACGACAAAAACACACAGAGGATGATTTTGTCTTCTTTATCATCTGGAAACCCAAAATAGACTTATATAACCGAAGAAATATTGAAAAACTTCTATTACAACAGGAAGCCAGATACATTCATCTGTTTGAAACCATGTCTCCCAAGGGTCTGAATGAACACCAGGAATACATTTCCTTTCTTTAAAACATCACCACAGTGCTCTTTGTTTTTGAGGACTTTGGATAGTATTATACCTTTAAGAAGAATAGGGGGTTATCTCCTCCCCTACCAGATATAAGGCCACAAACTCACCTACGAGTAGGAAACGCCAGAAAAACACAGCAAAACTTCTTCTAAGGTGAGGCGATACATAACCTTGTACTTCACATGCATACAATTTAATGGAAGAATCGTAACAGTCGTTTTTTCTATGATTTACAGACACTATATCCTTTTAGGAATCAAAGAAACAGACACCATATATATTTTTCATACACTTCTATCATAAAAAACAAGGTAAGGAACCAAATACTATGAAAAGCCACTTTGGTTCATATATAAGCACGAGACTTTAAAACTTCCTGTAATAATAATTTTTCTGATATTGTTGAATTATGACCTTTAGTGAATGATACTTTAAAATTCTGTTTAAAATTCTGTTTAAAACTTTGATACAACTCGTTTTATGTTGTTTAATAATGATTTTGTAAAATGTTAAATTCTAAAACGTGATGTACTCTGTGCTATTTAATATTATTTGATATTGCCAGCTGAAGAAGGCATCCATGCCGAAACGGGGCCCTGTCCTGGTCTCCCTGGCTTGCATCTGACACGTATTTGAGAAGCCTTGACAACTGTATCTAGAAGACTTCAAAGAAAATTTCCATATGAAACTATTTTATGTTTAAGACTGTAATTCTTTACAGAATTGATATTACATTTGGAATTACTTACGAGTAAACGTATGTTCTTTGGTTAAAACTTTTGGCCAGAGTTCTTATTTGGATTCATTACAGTGTATTTGGCAATAAGAACTCCAACTTCCTTTACACCCCATAGCTTCAGCACATTAAAAGGGGTTTACTGGTCTGGTTTTTGTTGTTGTTGTTTAGTCGTGTCCGACTCTTCGTGACCCCATGGACCAGAACACGCCAGGCACTCCTGTCTTCCACTGCCTCCCGCAGTTTGGTCAGACTTCGAGAACACTGTCCAACCATCTTGTCCTCTGTCGTCCCCTTCTCCTTGTGCCCTCCATCTTTCCCAACATCAGGGTCTTTTCCAGGGAGTCTTCTCTTCTCATGAGGTGGCCAAAGTATTGGAGCCTCAGCTTCAGGATCTGTCCTTCCAGTGAGCACTCAGGGCTGATTTCCTTCAGAATGGATAGGTTTGATCTTCTTGCAGTCCATGGGACTCTCAAGAGTCTCCTCCAGCACCATAATTCAAAAGCATCAATTCTTCGGCGATCAGCCTTCTTTATGGTCCAGCTCTCACTTCCATACATTACTACTGGGAAAACCATAGCTTTAACTATACGGACCTTTGTCGGCAAGGTGATGTCTCTGCTTTTTAAGATGCTGTCTAGGTTTGTCATTGCTTTTCTCCCAAGAAGCAGGTGCCTGGTTTTTACCAATTGCTTTAAACTCAGTAATAAGTAATAATGAGACACTGATCTTCTATTGATTTAGAACTACTAGAGCTACCAATGGCCCTCTTAATTTCATGAGAAGATGATTGACCATGTCAACTGAACACAGAAGCCAGCCACTGGAAAATCAGACAAGTAGTTGTGTTTTTTTATGATAAGGAGTTAAGAAGTATAAAACAGAAAGCAAGTGGCTCATTTTCACAATTATCTGGTTTTTAATTAAGAGAATTCTAGAATCTCTTCCTGGAAACCTGGTGAGGCATTGAAAGGGTTACAACTAACAATCTAGAGCCACCCTGGAACGGAAGCAAGAAAAACAGTTTCCAGGCAAAAGAGCTGGATGATGACATTCTTTGGATAAGATATTGGAATATTATTTGATACTTTGCTATATTACAAAAAAAGAAGCACTGTAAAAGTCATCAGAAGTTCAAGACGATTATTGGTTTCTATCCAGATACAAGCATTCACCCGCCAGACTAACCCTAAGAAGCCTTTTTAGGAGAATGTCTTTGTATTATTTGTATAAACTTGTAAAATCTCAGTACTGATTAAAAGGTCACTCAGGCAGTTCATGCATGCGAGAAAAGTTGCAGACACAAAAGCTGTGTCCTGGAAATAACATGTGGGGGCCACTAAAATATCTTCAGCAACCAATCTGCCCTCGATATTAACCTGCAAAAATGACTCGTTTAATAACTTTTAAAAGAGTTATCGAGAAGGCAGCTAGAGCAGAAGACTCCCAGTTCTTCCCTGAAATGATTGCCTCGCACATCACAAAATCCGCATGGAAAACCAATTTCCTACAAGGAATTAATGAGGCATTGGCATGCAGATCATTAAACAATCACATATGCGGGGTTTTGGTTTTTTTTCCCCACGCACAAGTCAGTAATTAATGCAAACAGATACCCTGTGCAAGCATGCATATGCATTCCTACCTATACATAACTTAGCAGTGTCTGGTGTGCAGGGCCAGATTTAGGCTTGATGAGGCCCTAAGCTACTGAAGGCAATGGGGCCCTTTATATGTCCAGCTGTCCTTTGTCAACAACAAATTGTCGCTGTTTTTTGTGTTGAATATATGCTATATGGTAATTTATGGACCTAATAGGTATCTAAAGCCATTTGCACATGTTGCCATGCAACCAGTCCATGCAGAATGTAGGCACCCTATATACAGAAATGAGTAAATTTCAGGGAGTGATATTTTAGGGAGCAGGCTAGCAGGCAGGGCCCATTCCTTACATCATAGAAGCCTACACAACACAAAACACTGCTGCTGTATGTAGGTTTTATTTTATTTGTTTTATTTTGGAAATGTACCTCCAGCAAAGACATCACCTTGCCGACAAAGGTCCATATAGTTAAAGCTATGGTTTTCCCAGTAGTGATGTATGGAAGTGAGAGCTGGACCATAAAGAAGACTGATCACCGAAGAATTGATGCTTTTGAATTATGGTGCTGGAGGAGACTCTTGAGAGTCCCATGGACTGCAAGAAGATCAAACCTATCCATTCTGAAGGAAATCAGCCCTGAGTGCTCACTGGAAGGACAGATCCTGAAGCTGAGGCTCCAATACTTTGGCCACCTCATGAGAAGAGAAGACTCCCTGGAAAAGACCCTGATGTTGGGAAAGGAGAAGGGGACGACAGAGGATGAGATGGTTGGACAGTGTTCTCGAAGCTACCAACATGAGTCTGACCAAACTGTGGGAGGCAGTGGAAGACAGGAGTGCCTGGCGTGCTCTGGTCCATGGGGTCACGAAGAGTCAGACATGACTAAACAACAACAACAACACATCCAGTTTCCCCCCTTTAAATTTTTTGGGGGCCTCCGAGAGAGTGTGGCTCTAAACTCTAACTTATTTAGCTTATACGTAAATCTGGCACTGCTGGTATGGTTGCCGAGCTGCCTTTGTGAGACGAGTGTTGTCGCAGCTCACCTGGGCAATGCTGGGACAGGCTGGGGTAGGGCAGTTTTGTTTAAACGCACTCTGCCTCTGTCTACCTGCGCACTAGACCTACCTGTCTGCCACACCTCAGCTGCTAGGGCTCCATGCTGGAGAACTGCCCCAGGAAACACGGCTGCCATCTCTCTCTTTCCCCGTTCCCATCCAGGTGGATCCTCTTGCCTCTCCTTGGTGGATGGTGGCGGTGGCAGCCCCCTCCCTTTTGGCCAGCCGAAGGGGCAGGGCAAGCACACAAGCACCTCATCGCCGGCCACAAGGCGATAGAGGCACACTGCTTGGCCTAGGCCCAGCTTGGCTTGCCTCGCCGGGGTTCCAGTCTTGATGAGGGAGCCTGCTGGGGAGGGGAGCATCTGGTTGCGCCCCCCTCAGAAATGTATGCATGGAGCGATTGCCCCCCTCCCAACCCCATGATACGCTTCTGCACCAGTCTCATGCCAAACAAGTTATTGGGTCTCAACCACAGTCTATTAGTCTACGATGCAGTGATAATAAGTGTTAATAACTGGAAAACTAAACACAGCATTGTTGAAACGCCACCAACCATAGAATTGTCCACTCTAAACTTGCTTGCTTACACACTGCCCATTTCACTGTACAGTACTGGGGAAGGGAAGGAGTCCGTGTGTATTCTACGAATTCTTCATGCTTTGCAAATCTGCAGATAAGTTCAGCTGGGAAATGTTACAAAAAGAGAGCCAAACTCTTTCAAAATAAAAAAAGGTTTCAAAATAGTTTTCTATTTTTTTCACTTACAAGGGGAACACATGTGGTCTTTTGTCTTTCCTTTTTTTTAAGGAAATGCAGCGAGACTTCAGAAAGATTAAGTCATGTTTACAAGGAAAGATGAAGCCCCCCAGGCTAAATGTTATGATGTGTGTGCACAGCGTTTCAGCCGAGTTCTCTTCGATCAGCACATGCAAAGCAGATGGCAGACCTTCACATGTTTCGTATAATATATGCTACCTTTTAAAAATGTCTTGCTTGCTCATATACTGCTGATGTTCTTACGAAAAGCAACAACATCTGCCAAACGTACTCTTAAAACCTTATGGTTTTGGATCTTGCGTGTCCAAAACCAGATGATATTCACATATACAGACGGTGCTGAACGTAAGAATGAATGTGTTACGACTATTATAAGCTCCAGAGTGGCCACAAGTAAAATTTTCATTTAACTTGTGAAGTCAGAGAAAGGCACAAATTTCACATTAGAAAATTCAATTTGCATTAATCAACCATCTTCACTCTACAGCCTATGATGAAACAGATGTGCTTTTAGGTCTTATTACAATTAGCGAAAACAATCAGCTGACAAAACTGTTCCAAAAAGATATGTATAGCAATCTCATTTTGCTAAGTAGAGTCTTCGGAAAGCATTCAAACACACCAAAAGTTCTGGTGCCCATAAATGGACAAAAATGGAAGCTCTTCTGCCATACATCTGTCAAGAGCGTAGGATTGTAGCACAATATGAACACCAAATTGTTCATATCCTTCCCTGGTCTTCTTCCAGTTAGTTCCACCACCAACCTGCCTCGTTTCTCCTGAATTGAATCTGGCTTTCCTCCAGGCTTTTGACATCGGATCATAGCGAGCCTTAAAGATAAAGGTAAAGGGACCCCTGACCGTGAGGTCCAGTCGCGGACGACTCTGGGGTTGCGGCGCTCATCTCGCTTTACTGGCCGAGGGAGCCGGTGTACAGCTTCCGGGTCATGTGGCCAGCATGACTAAGCCGCTTCTGGCGAACCAGAGCAGCGCACAGAAACGCCGTTTACCTTCCTGCCAGAGCGGTACCTATTTATCTACTTGCACTTTGACATGCTTTTGAACTGCTAGGTGGGCAGGAGCTGGGACCGAGCAACGGGCGCTCACCCCGTGGCGGGGATTCGAATCAGACCTAGCAATGTCCTGGGGTGAAGGAGGTTGTGTAGCACAGCAACAGGTGCAGGGCTGAGTAAACCACATCATTACCATCGTTTTATTTGTATACCTCCTTTCCATAGTTAAAACCATGCTCGAGGCAGATTACAGCATGAAAAGATTTACGTAATTAACAAACATAAAATGCGCAAGCAGCAAATAAAACGCCTGGGAAAGTACGCAACCCAATGGAGAGATTTCCACGTACAGTGGTACCTCGCAGGACGAAAGCCTCGCTAGAGGAAAAACTCGTTAGACGAAAGGCATTCACTAACGAAAGGGTGACTCAAAAGACGAATTTTCCTATGGCCGTGACTCGCAAAACGAAAACGTTTTGCGATTCCCCCCCATAAAACCGCGCTTCCTCTAACCGTGCTTCGCAAGACGAAATTTCCGCTATATGACAACACTCGCAGAACGAATTATTTTCGTCTTCCGAGGCACAGGTAAAACTCGAAAAATTAGAATATCGTGGAAAGGTTCATTTCTTTCAGTAATTGAACTTAAAAGGTGAAACTAATATATGATAGACTCATGACATGCAAAGCGAGCTATGTCAAGCCTTTATTTGTTATAATTGTGATGGTTATGGCATACAGCTGAGAACCCCAAATTAACAATCTCAACTTTGGGGTTTTCATCAGCTGCACACCATAATCATCACAATTATAACAAGCAAAGG
Source organism: Lacerta viridis (assembly GCA_900245905.1). NCBI lineage: Eukaryota > Metazoa > Chordata > Lepidosauria > Squamata > Lacertidae > Lacerta > Lacerta viridis. The sequence goes on from OFHU01001851.1 coordinate 120,155, forward strand.
CTTGACATATCTCGCTTTGCATGTCATGAGTCTATCTCATATATTAAACTCCAGTAGCTAATGAAAACAATTGCTTGCATAAATGGATTTTTCCACAATATTCTAATTTTTTGAGTTTCACCTGTACAGTAAATCATAGTAAGATCTAAAAATAAAGAATGAATATCAATAATAACTACAAACCACCCTAAATAATGCCACAGCCCATGAGTCTCTTCAGCCTTCCACCTGTCCTCCAGGCCAGGTGGGAAAAGGCAGAGAGATGATGATGATGATGATGATAATAATAATAATAATAATAATAATAATAATAATAATAATAATAATATATTTATTGTAAGAGATTTCAAAGTGCCTACGTGCAGAAGGTCAGCTATCCACCTCTGGCAATTAACTGTTGGCTGAAGGCCAAGATCTACTCTCTCTCTAGACCCTTAGTAAAGACCCTGTGATTCGTTAAGGAGTTCCTAAAGAGATGAGCTCTGTGTGGGGTTAGTGTGTGTAGTTTGGTTAATGAAGGTAGAGAGAGAGAGAGGAGAGGTTTTACTTTTGTTTCTTTTATTTCCTAAGTCTGTATATAGTAACTCTGGATACTTGTTGCTTCAATAAATACTGTATATAGTTATCCAAAGTGAGTTCCAGAAACTTCCAGAAAACCTGCGTTCACTCTGCTGTGTCCAGGACTACGTTATTCCTGACACTAAATCTTAATATTTATTTATACCCCTCCCATCTGACTGGGTTTCCCAGGACTCACAGCCAAGATGGTCTCTGGTCTCTTAAGCAGCCTTCGCTTCTGTAGCTGGAGCCAGTCAGTCAGTCAGTCAAACAGCCAGTTAACTGGCAAATTTTGCACTGAGAAGGTGGGGGAATGTATTAAAACAGCCCCTTTAAGTTCAGTCCTTTTACGTCACCCCCTTGGATGACATGAACAGCTGATAAGGTCATTCATTCGGTTTGTTATATGGGCAGCCCCCTCCTACCATTTACACGCGTTCGATATTGGTGCTACATATCACTGAAGTTGGAAGTGACCTGGTGATGTCATAAAGACATCACTGAAGCATCACTAAGAGGGCGAAAGGGGGGCACAGTGGGGTGGAACAGGCTTCATCAATGGGTTTTAATTATACATGATTTCAGTGATGTGCGCGGTGCCCTCGGAACGTAACCCCCACATACTATTGGGTGCAGAAGAGCCCCCTGAAACTTTGAAAGGGTTTGGGAAAACAGAAGAGGCTGCCTCAATCCATGCTTATATCCATAGTCATACTCACACCCAAGAAGAAAACAGAGACTGACCTGTACATTCGTGTTGCAGCCCTTTGCCATAGTATCCTTTTTCACAGATGCACTCAAACTGGCCCGTGTGGGTGCCGCATTTGCAGCTCGCCATGATATCGCAGCAGCTTTCGCCCCCGTCGCAAAGGTAGGAACAGTAAGATATGTCTTCTTGGATGTAGCTACCGGAAGGCAAATCTGTAACCGCACAGAGGGGGGTTGGGAAGGAAACAGGGTTCCAAACAAACAAGTGAGTTAAGAGATCAATACTTGTAACTGTGTTGAAAATAGATTTTTTTTTAAATCAGGAACGTTTTAACTTGGGGTGCAAAACCTGAAGCGAACCATAAGAATTTGCTTTGAATTTAATCCACATTCCAAAAAAAGAGCTAGTCACCCCAGAGTTAAGGGGAATCTTACGCTTAGAATGCGTGTCATGGCATTCACGGGCCTCACGCTTGTTTTCTGTATATTTGGGTTTAGCTTTACTGCATTTGTGTATCTAAAAGGATGGTTTCCTACAGCGCCTGGATTTTTAGTTGATCAACTATTTGATCAGGATTTCCTGATTAACGTAGAACTCAAATAAATAACAGAAGTTCAGTGCGATGGCAATATTACTGAATGCCATGAAAGTATTCTACATGGAGTAGAGTGTGTTCCATTTTATCAAACTTCAACTGGAAGGCAGAACTGGAGGCAGGTACCTTCGTGGAGGGCTCTGCGAGCCAAAGCTTCAAACTCTGCGAAACTATGAAGCAAGTAGCAATGTTCCTCCTTCGGGTGAGAAGCCATGTCGTTCAGCTCCCGGATGTTGCCTTGCCATATCCCGAACGTGAAGATCTCTACTCCAAATTCACGCAAGGATGCTGCGATGGGCCTGGGGTCTCCTCCATTGGAATAGCCATCGGTAATAAGTAATATCACCTTGGAAGCATTTGTACGGGAATGAAGCAGTATTTGCTGGAAGAAAAAGGGGGGGATAGCATCTCAAGGCCAAGTGCAAGCAAACTGGTGACCAGTTCATGGTCTTTTCAGCCAGGGGGCACTCCCTTTAGTTAAACTGTTTAACCGCAGCTTTTGCAGGACCACCCAGCATTAAGACCGTAAGATCAACAAGCTTTCAGCAGCCAGCGTGGTTAAAAAGCAAAGTACTATTGACTCACAGTTCACGCACTTATATTCAGCCATAATACAGGTTCTATCAACCGGTCTTACAGGCAGTTTCTTATAATGAGAAGCAAAGTCACCCACTTTTGAGAAAAAAAGCAAACCCAGACACAATGATCTGTCATTCACCACTAGCTGAAATTGCAAATATTTTTTATCAGTACTTTAAAAACTCTGACTTGAAATATTAGACTGCTGAAGTATCAAGTGAAGTTTGACTGAATGTTGCTGGTGCTAGCCAAGTTAGCTCTGTTCTCTGAACAAATGCACTGCATTATGGGGTAGAATCATAGAATCCTAGAGCTGGAAGGGACCCTGAGGATCATCTAGTCCAGGGGGCCCCAAGCTAAGGTCCAGGGGCTGGATGCGGCCCAATCGCCTTCTCAATCCGGCCCACGGACGGTCCGGGAATCAGTGCGTTTTTACATGAGTAGAATGTGTACTTTTATTTAAAATGCATCTCTGGGTTATTTGTGGGGCATAGGAATTCATATTTTTTTCAAAATATAGTCCGGCCCCCCACAAGGTCTGAGGGACAGTGGACCGGCCCCCTGCTGAAAAAGTTTGCTGACCCCTGATCTAGTCCAACCCCCTGAAATGCAGGAAGATGCAGCTGTCCCTTACGGGGATCAAACCTGCAACCTTGGCATTATCAGCACCACGCTCTAGCCAACTGAGCTATCCATAAAAGGATGGCTTGATGCAATATAACTGTGATTTATGTATGTATGCAGGAAAACATTTGGGGACCATACAAACCCTCTTCAGGAGGTCAACTCATATGTAAAGCCAAAACATGAGCATACAGAGTGCAGATGAGTTGAGCTCCACCCCTTCACAAGTTGCAGTGCAAACCTCTGAAGTGGGGGGCCTTCTGTGGTTGTGGAGGCTCCTGGTACTATTCAGAACCCATATCGAAACTGTGCACAGAGCTTTCATGAGTCCCCCCCCCCCGCTTCAGAAGTTTGTTCTCCAACTCGTGGAAGGTGACTGAGCTAAGTAAGTTGCTCATTCCCACTCTCTCCACTTGTGTACTGGTTTTACACAGAAGGAGAGGTAAAAAATGTTAAGGTATAGGACTCCTGGATGGTTAAGTCCAGTCAAACTTGACTATGGGGTTGTGGCGCTCATCTCACTTTATAGGCCGAGGGAGCCGGCGTTTGTCCACAGACAGCTTTCCGGGTCATGTGGCCAACAGGACTAAACCACTTCTGGAACAACAAAACACCATGACGGAAACCAGAGCACACGGAAACGCCATTTACCTTCCCACCGCAGTGGTACCTAGTTATCTACTTGCACTGGTGTGCTTTCGAACTGCTAGGTTGGCAGGAGCTGGGACAGAGCAACGGGAGCTCACCCCATCACAGGGATTTGAACTGCCAGACTTCCGATTGGCAAGCCCAAGAGGCTCAGTGGTTTAGACCACAGCGCCACCCGCGTCCTTCCTAAAGAAGGAGAACCTGAAGAGGGCAGCACACACAAATGCTCCCCCCCCCAGGTCATTTTCAGGGATGCTTCTCAGCTGTGGATAAAGGAAATAGTGAGCCAGAATGTGGGGAGACAATTCGATAGGAAACAGAATAATTTATCACCTTCTGCTGTAAAAAAAACAGGCCACCTTTTGCTTTGGGAGGACAGAACCAGATTAAAACATATGTTATAAGAAATGGCCCCCCGTAGTCTATGCCCCCCAAAATTCTGATACACAAAATTTCTCTTTATCCTAAGTTTTGCCCAGAAGTTCCTTTTAGGAGTCACTTGTGGGCAACCTTATTGTCGGGCCTAATTACACCTCCCATAAACAACAGAGATTATATATATGCCCTGCGTTTTTAAACTTTCAGGTCATGCTCACATGTTTTGTTACTTCCTCGGCTGAAAATTCCAATATAGCCCCAGCTGCCTCAGAGTCAGACAGTCTTGGCCTGCCTCCATTGGCTCCAAACAATGGACCCACAAGGTGGATGGGGGTGGGGTTGGGGGTGTTGAAGGAAAACAAGAGACTGTGGTTTCATTCCAAGCATTGCAATATCGCAGCTGAAACTACTGTGTCCAAAACATATAAAACACAAGCAAGACCTTAGGGTGTGACGAACCTCTGCTAATCTTCAAATTGTACTAGAAGTACAGAATATTAGAATACGTTTTTAGTTACTCCTTTTTCTTATACCACGGGACGCGGGTGGCACTGTGGTCTAAACCACTGAGCCTAGGGCTTGCCGATCAGAAGGTCGGCGGTTCGAATCCCGCGACGGGGTGAGCTCCCGTTGCTCGGTCCCTGCTCCTGCCAACCTAGCAGTTCGAAAGCACAAAGTGCAAGTAGATAAATAGGTACCGCTCTGGTGGGAAGGTAAATGGCATTTCCGTGCGCTGCTCTGGTTTGCCAGAAGCGGCTTAGTCATGCTGGCCACATGACCCGGAAGCTGTACGCCGGCTCCCTTGGCCAGTAAAGCGAGATGAGTGCGCCAACCCCAGAGTCGGACACGACTGGACCTAATGGTCAGGGGTCCCTTTACCTTTACCTTTTCTTATACCAGAAAGTCCTACCTTTGCCAATAAACCTGAATGGCGCCTATACTTTATATAATAGTGTTTCTTTCTTCCTTCTTTTAATTAAAACAATGCATTTTTTTTAAAAAAAAACAACAACATCTAGAAGGTCACAGGTTTGCCAACCTTGTTTGTGTGTTTTTTTCCCCATTGAGAAGATCAACCATCAGTTCGTACATCCCTTCCCTTAAATTTCATGTCATTTTTTCCAAGGACATGTCAGCAATATGAAATGTGTTTGGTGTGAAGGAATGTTCCAAGGGGAAGAAACATTTACATGTCCACACTAACTAAGGACCCACATTAGAGTGGCTCCGGTTAGCACAATGAATATATTTACATTGTGGCAATGTGGGAGAAGGTATTTTTGTACCTGAATCCAGTGAGATAACAAGGATATACAAGATAATACAGTTACTAACATAACTTTGAGTTTATCTGGCTAAGTATTCGTTCTCTTACAACTGGCAGAAAACACACTCCACGGTAGAAGAATTTAGGGTGAAAGTGCCCCATAAATCTTAAATAGTAAAATGCTTAAGCAAGGTTTGAAATCTGGTCCAAAGTGATTGATAATGATTGATAATAGATAATGAAATAAAGCAAAGTATGAATGTATGGCCTAAGGAAAGGGGCCAGACTTAAGCATGATTTTTTGTGTCTTAAATATGTTAAATTTGATTTTTTTAAAAATAAAATTTATTGGTATTTCCACATAAAGCAACAAATAAACTATAACTATTTTAACAATCAAAACAAAATCGAAAATTCTTTCCAGTAGCACCTTAGAGACCAACTGAGTTTGTTCTGGTATGAGCTTTCGTGTGCATGCACACTTCTTCAGATAATCTGAAGAAGTGTGCATGCACACGAAAGCTCATACCAAGAACAAACTCAGTTGGTCTCTAAGGTGCTACTGGAAAGAATTTTTTATTTTGTTTTGACTATGGCAGACCAACACGGCTACCCACCTGTATTTTAACAATCATTCACCATTATTCTTAATCTTCAAATAACATCTTATCTTATCACTATCAACTTATTCATAACCATAACTTCTAATATAAAAAACAAAATCTTAACTTCTTATATACTATTTTAACCTAACATTCTATAGCTATCGCCTATTATATTCACTGATTTCACTTCAAATGTCCTAAATATGTTAAATTTGAAATGTTTAATGTTTTCTCCTGTGAGAGAGGGGTGTGGAAAACTACTTCCCCCAGTGAGGGGGGGGAGGAGGAAATTTTTTAACAACTATGTAATGTGCTTAAAACTGTTAAAATCAATAAAAAAATATTTTTTAAAAAAGAAAGAAATCTGGTCCAAAGCGATTCTAAAAAATTCCTTAAACTCTGGTGTATCTGTCTGGTGACTTCTGTTTCAGTGTACAGTGGTGCCTCGCAAGACTAAATTAATTCGTTCTGCGAGTGCTGTCGTATAGCGAAAATTTCGTCTTGTGAAGCACCAACGGGGGAAGAGCGGTTTGACGGGGGGGGGAATCGCGAAAATTTTTCGTCTTGCGAGGCAAGCCCATAGGAAAATTCGTCTTGCGAGTCAGCCTTTCGCTAGCAAATGCCTTTCGTCTAGCGAGTTTTTCGTCTAGCGAGGCATTCGTCTAGTGAGGTACCACTGTATCTGAAGAAGAATATCTGAAGAAGGGTGCATACACACAAAAGCTCATACCAAGAACAAGCTTAGATGGTCTCTAAGGTGCTACTGGAAGGAATTTTTTTATTTTTTTATTTTGTTTTGACTATGGCAGACCAACACGGCTACCCACCTGTCTCTTAGAATGAACCGTGCAATTAGGTCCCTTAACACTTTGTAATTGATTAACCTGTCAGTTCAAAGTCTGCTTTTTCAGTAAATGTTTTTTTTACTGAACTCCACTAGGAAAAACTCGGGCTATTTTTCTTTCTCGCACCGCTAAGTAAAGATAACTAATTGCATTCCTTCCTTTAGCACAGCCAGCAACTGTAATATGACTTCCTTTGTTTCTTCTATCACAGGGAGTAATTGCACATCCCAGAGAGCAGGAGATAAAACAACTCAGTGGCTATTCTTGATCTCCAGCAAGAGATTTCTTGAAAGAGCAACACCAAGGAGTCTTCAAATTAAAATTGTATTTTAATGCAAAGATGGATAACTAAGCACACAGAAAACTAGGCTGTAACTGTATCATAAGTCACAGAGCAGTGACTAACCTGAATACTCAATTGCATTCAATTAATGTTCATCTCCTTTGTTCCACCTTACAAATATTGAACTTGTCGAGACAGCCAAAATGCTTGTCCTTCCTTCCAGCTTCTGGACGGAATAACTTTACATTGTTGATTTCAGCTAAGATCAAAGTATTACAGCAGTTGGGTGAATGGGTCTTTGTCCCATCTCCCTACCTTCAAAGGCCAGGGAAGGAATGAAAAACACACACACCTGTAGCGACCATAGGGTAGCCATGTGAAGAAAAGGATGGAGACTCTGCACATATAATGATTTTATTGTTGTTGTTCAGTCGTGTCCGACTCTTCGTGGTTTTATTACATGTTTTAAATATGGGTACTTATATTTTAAAGTTTGTGTATCTATTTTTTTATACTTTTGTTACCACTAAGAAGAAGAAGAAGAAGAGGAGGAGGAGTTTGGATTTGATATCCCGCTTTATCACTACCCGAAGGAGTCTCAAAGCGGCTAACATTCTCCTTTCCCTTCCTCCCCACAACAAACACTCTGTGAGGTGAGTGGGGCTGAGAGACTTCAAAGAAGTGTGACTAGCCCAAGGTCACCCAGCAGCTGCATGTGGAGGAGCGGAGACACGAACCCGGTTCCCCAGATTACGAGTCCACCACTCTTAACCACTACACCACACTGGCTCTCGAAGCCTACGACGACATTAAGTGGTATATAGCTAAATAGTTGTTTTGTTGTTGTTTTTTTGAACTAATTTTTATTTGGTTTCCAAAAAGTATAAGCTTATAACAAAATAAATTAAAAGTCCATGTAAAGAGATTGCTTTGAATATCAAGACTTCCCCTCCCATCCCTTCCATGGGTCCTAATGTACATGGATGTGTTGGCCTTTGGACCATAAGTCAATGGGTTACGGCTACAAAACCCCAGAGCTCCTACCACACCAGTTGCCCTTTTGTTCCAGAGGAACAACAGTTTACATATCAATAGTCTATAATGCACTTCCATAAAGATTTTGGGTGTATTTCGGAGAGCCTCTTGAAAAAAAGGATTTGAGTCTTTTTGTGTAAACGTAATGAAATAATTATTTTTAAATTTGGGGAAGCAAGTGAACAGGGGTGTATAATTAAAGTTAGCGAAGGAGAAATATCACAAAGGAACCACAAGGATCATAGGTGTGATACAATAGTGTTTAAAAATAGAGGACAGCGGCATAATAGCTCACAAGAAGAGGAAAATGGTGGTTGTTACATCAAACTGCAAGTTCCTCCATTCATTCCAGTAATGGCATTTGAACATAATAGAATTCTTCTGTAATCCGTACCAGGACAGGACAGTACTGTTTGTATCTCCCAAGTTGCAATTTGTCTGACAGGAAGATTCACAAGGTAAGAGCCCCTTAGAAAACGGACGAAATATATTAAATATCAAGAGAGAACCAATTACATCCGGCTGAGTCAATCTACAGCGAGAACAATACTTCATTACGAGAAGACAGTGATTCTAGCATCCTCTTTTCAGCCAATCAATGGATTATGTTGGGGGGAATTGTGTCATGCTAACAAATCGCATTTAAAATAAACAGTGGTCCAAATCAGGACAAAATAATTTGCGCCTATGTTCCACTGAATTCAACAGGCCAGGCTGGTTGCGGCTACTTTCTGCCCCATTAATTTCAATGGGGCTTTAGTGTGACTAACCTATATTGGATTTGGGCCAGTGTGTTGAACTTTGTGACTCTGAAATCAGTGGCAATTCCTTCAAGTTCTCTTTTTGACAGATCTATGACCATGGGTGTCAGGATGAAATGAGGAGCTTATATTCCTCTGGAGATACAGTACTGTTCTACTGCTAAGGCGCTATCTAGCTCTAAAGATGTTGTACTCCAATTGCTGTTGTTTATACTGATGTTCTGTGTGATAGTTGAAATGGAATTTGTGAAATACTAACTAAAACAAATTTAAAAAGAATAAGTGTGCAAAATATCCTAGAGATAATGCTATAGGTAAAGGAAAAGAGACCCCTGACCGTTAGGTCCAGTCATGGACGACTCTGGGGTTGCGGTGCTCATCTCGCTTTATTGGCTGAGGGAGCCGGTGTACAGCTTCTGGGTCATGTGGCCAGCATGACTAAGCCACTTCTGGCGAACCAGAGCAGCACATGGAAATGCCGTTTACCTTCCTGCCGAAGCGGTACCTATTTATCTACTTGCACTTTGATGTGCTTTGAAGCTGCTAGGTTGGCAGGAGCTGGGACCGAGCAACGGGAGCTCACCCTATCGCGGGGATTTGAACCGCCGACCTTCTGATTGGCAAGCCCTAGGGTCTGTGGTTTAACCCACAGCACCACCCGCGTCCTAGAGATGATGTACCTTATGATAATATACCACACGGATTCACATGGATTCAAACCAATTTCTTGCTCCTAACCACACTGGGCAAAGAACACTTGGGATATTCCTAACTAGATGTGAAACCTATTTACATACACCGAGCATTGAACAAGATCAATGATGTACATGTTTGGAAGGGAACTTTGTGCAAAGGCAGAGCTTTGCTTCTTGATTTTACGGCGACAGCTCCCACTGCCCAAGAGACAAGCTGCTTTCAGTTGCACATTGCAAAACATAAAACCAGGAAACAAAGATCTGGATGCCCATACAGTTCTCTTATTTGCAGGGGGGGGGGTTACAGCCGGAACTCTGCGGAACTCAGTTCCTGCACCTCTCAGGCATTGCCACACTAAGAGAACAATGGAAGCGTGAGTCGTCTGGCACCTCTTTTTCTAGAAAAACAGCACTGCTTATTTGAATCGTGGCCTTTCTTTGGTTAGCACTGGATGAGATTCCAAGTCAAGCACATTGTTCTACTTCAGGCGCGTCCAACTCCCAAGAGAAAGCGATCTACTCACAGTGTTAAAATACTGGCTGTGATCTACCCATTGTCATTGCCAGGCAAAGTTGTTGAGCTTTTTTGAAGGGGAGGGGAAACAGTTGTGGATGTGTTCCACTGATTCTTTTTTTGGGCCATGCCAGTCGCAAAAGGCTTTTCCTGTTTTCTTTGGGGGGGAGGGGTTGCGCAGATCCCAAAATGTCCTGCGATCAACAACAATCGACCGATGACGTCCCGCAACTGACAGGTAGATCGCGATTGACCTGTTGGACATCCCTGTCCTACACCCTCAACAAGACTTCTCAGTCCACATCTCACTGTAGTTCCTCAAATACCCTCACCGCCCCCCCCCAAAAAACTCTCCTGAAAAGTAAATCAAGTCCTCACAATGTCTTTCAGTATGGTGTGAGGAACTGCAGCCAGAAGAGGAAACCCTCAGCTCGCCCCCTGCATGCGCACAAAGAGGCACATTTCGTATATGCAGGGTTTTTTTGTGTTTGTGTATGTACAAGGAACTGAAATGGGAGGGGGACCGAGAAGCAGGGCCAGCCCTACCATTAGTCAAAGTGAGGCACGCATCTTGGGTGGCAGATGCTGTGGGTAGTGGAAAACCATTCCCTTCAGATGAAGGAAAAAGTTGTGAATGCTGCCGACTCCCGACTTAGCCTGGTGTCTCTCGTACCCTGGAAGATGCTTTCTGATATGCCGATTGTGACGGATTGGCCCTAGGGTGGAGGAGTTATGACCTCCCGGCTCAGAAGGAGTTAATCCACCTTCATCTTGACTGACAGTTCATCCTTTGGGGGCGGGGCGGTCCCCGGTTTAAAAGGAGGGAACAGCCGTTTTGACAGTTGGAGAAGAGGGAGGGTGTGTGTGGAGACAGGGAAGAAGAAGGGTGTGGGGCCAGGATAGTGGTGGTTTAGGTTAGGATTAGTTTAACATGAAACTATAGATCGAAAGATGTTTCTGTATTACCGCAACTAAGATTGTGAATGCATGAATCTTTAAAACAACTATGTTCTCAAGAAAATAAAGTTCAGTTCTTTTTGGTGCCAAGGAGGAATCGTCATTATTGGTCCAGCAGGGTATCAAATCTCACAGAGGTGTGGACTCAAGAAAGGGCAAAACTTACCTGAGGAAAGGGAGGTGATAGTTTGTGTCCTAGAGTCACACAGAAAAGGGTTAGATGGTGAAAACCTAGAGTGCCACGAAGTTGCCAGAGTGTTGAGGCAAATCGAGACAGTGGGGATCCGAGCTGAGGGAGGCCCTTTACTGTAGGCAAGAGGTTGTTCATTTAAGTAACCCAGAGTAGTGAGGATACCAGGCCACGAAAGCTGGAAAAAGACTCTCATTACTATTAAGCCCTTGAAGTAAGAGGGGTTTGTTTTGAGGCGAACCAAGTGGAGGGGGGTTGGTTTCACCCCTGTACCCTTTTGGTACAATTTGGTACAATTTAGTAATTGAGAGGTGGGGGTTCGTCACACTGACAATTCATAGAATGACATCAAAGTTAATGTCATTCTATGAATTACACTTTGCTCCTAAAAACCAACAGAAAATCCCGTAGAAACAAAGGTTACTGAAAAATATTCCAGAGGAATAGTTGGGTTAAGTCTGCTGCAGTTATGGCGACAGAATGTTAAAGCAACAAAAGCTAACAAATTTATTGTGAGTTACAGGTGGGTAGCCGTGTTGGTCTGCCATAGTCAAAACAAAATCAAAAATTCTTTCCAGTAGCACCTTAGAGACCAACTGAGTTTGTTCTTGGTATGAGCTTTCGTGTGCATGCACACTTCTTCAGATACACTGAAACAGAAGTCACCAGACCCTTATATATAGTGAGGAGGGGTATTACTCAGAAGGGTGGTGGGAATGGGGGATTGGCTGATGGGTGTGGAAAACCTGTTGATGACTGTTAACGACTGCAATTAGTCTTAAAGGAAAAAGCAAGGGGTGAGATGGCTAAAGATAGCTTTGTCATGTATAATGAGATAAGAATCCAATGTCTTTGTTCAGACCAGGTCTCTCCATGGTTTTAAGTTTGGTGATTAGTTGCAATTCAGCCACTTATATCATAAGATAGCCTTATATCATAATAAATTTGTCAGCCTTCAAAAAAAAAACTTTTTGGGGGGAGATGTTCTTATTTTATAAGTTAGATACTTCATGAATTGAATGCATCTCTTTGCATCAAGAACTGCAGAGCTGCATGGGTGGTGATGGACCGTTTTGAACTGTGTGTGAATACCCGCAGCAGAATCCTATGCATGTTCACTCAGAAGTAAGGAGCACATAGTTCAGCGTGTGTGGCTTACTCCCAGGAAAGTGTGCACAGAATTGCAGCCTAAGAGAAATAAGCAGACAAGATAGAGGTGTCAAAAACGCTCTTGTGCAGCACTACTGAGCATGTTCCCATAGAATTAGACGCCACAGACCTCAACAGGACTGACTCCCTACTAAGCTCGCATTAGATGGCAGCCATAACCGCCTGCAATTTGTGGATTTACTTGCAAATTTTGTTAGTGTTAAGGTAGAAAGCAAGAAAGACATTTTACAAGTAAATCTATATTCAAGCAAGTGATGATTTTTATATTTGAACCACCCTGAGACCTGCGGGTACAGGATGGTATACAAATTTAATAAATAACAACAACAACAACAATAATAATATATATTTGAATTGGGAAATGCATCATTCAAACATAAATTATATAAAAAAATATTCATTACCTCTTACTTATCCCTGCTTAAATAAAAAAAATGTTCCTACATTAACACAAACAAATATTTTTTTATCTTTTTCATACAAAACTCCCTGGACCTGATCCAGGCAACATTAAGCAACAGTGCAATCCATGTTTACTCAGAAGTAAGCCCCTCTGAGTTCAATGGGACTTGCTCCCAGTTAAGTGTGTGGGATCGCAGCTAGGTTAAGCTCCATTGATTTCAGTAAGAAAGATGACATGAAAGTATTTAACTTTGCCCTATATTTTATGCACATCTTTAAAAATGAATGTATTTGTGTAGGACATGTTACAGAGGATATATTTTTTAAAGGAATGTGATTAAGTTGCAGCATAAAAATAAGATAATTTTAATGCCCCCAAGCAAGAGACTGTGAATAATTTCTGTCTCACAGAGCAAATATAGAAGCCTTGGCTTTACATTACACTTTTGAGATGACAGAACAGTATCAAGATTGCTACTGAACCCTGTTTCAGTTTTTTCACCTGCTTAGTAGATTGTTGTGGGCCACCTTGGGATGTTACATGAAAGGTGTTATACAAATACCTAAAGAGACATTTATTAAATAATATGTTCAGAACACTTCACAAGCAGTCATATTCCACTTTGCCACATGACAAATGCCATGCAGATTTCCAGAGATCTTCTATGATATACACTGTGTATATATTATATGTGATGAAGTAGGCTCCAGGCCACAAAAGCATACACCATAATGGTTTTTTTATATTTTAAAGTGCCACAAACTGTCTGGAAAATGGTTACAGTCAAACCTCGGTTCTCAAACGCCTCCGTTTTGGAACGTTTCGGCTCCCAAACACCGAAAACCCAGAAGTAACTACTGCGGTTTTTGAACAGTTTTCGGAAGCCAAACGTGCTACACGGCTTCTGTTTTGAGTTTACCTATTGTATTGAGGCATCCGCTTTCAGTTTTTGGTTGACGAACATTTTGGAAGTCGAACGTTCTTCCGGAACGGATTACGTTTGACAACTGAGATTTGACTGTAATACATGTGATCACAGCTTTCCTCGATAAATAAGGGCTCTTACCAAGTGCTTAATGTGTGCTGAATTATTACAGCTATTAACACATTAGGCAAGAGAAATGCATATAAACATAGAAATAATATTACATGCTAAAACAGGTAAGTCTCATTATTATGGTGAAAATGTGAAAATGACAATTTGACAACTTTGAGCCTCAAAAAAACAAAACAAAAACAAAAACGAGTTAGATGCTGTCCCTGAATATGTACCTACATAATTTCATGATCTGAGTGTTTGAACCGATTTCTATTCATTCAGTGTTGATAATCCTGGGAATCATTTTATTAACCCCGCCCCCTACCCCACAAAAACCTTGGTGCAGCAAGGACTTTATTAGCCCAGAACTGGAAGCAACAGGAACTACCGTGTTTCTCCTAAAATAAGACATAGCTATAAAATAAGACATAGCAGGATTTCTATTCATTTGCGAAATATAAGCCGTTCCCCGAAAATAAGCCATACCCCGAAAATAAGCCATACCCCGAAAATAAGCCATAGTGACGCGGCACCTCCCATTAAAACAGCCTGGAGAGGCGTGGCTATGCAGCATACTGATGCGACGCGGTTAAAATAAGACATCCCCTGAAAATAAGCCATATTGTGTTTTGTTGAGGGGGGGAAATATAAGATGGTGTCTTATATTAGGAGAAACACGGTACCAACAATTGAATAGTGGCAGACGAAGATGATGGAATATGCAGAGCTGGCGAAGCTGACCGGGAAAATCTGAAACCAGCGTGATCAAGACTGGGATAAATTTATACAATATTTGAAAGACAATTAAGAACAATTAAGAACACTAGCAGGACTGACTTAAGAATACTTGTAAGGATGACGGCTCTACCTCTTTACATATTCTTTAAAAAAACGGGAAATGGTGTATTGTAAACAGGAAGAAACACAACTGCGATGACAAAGTAAAGAATTAAGGTAACCATGAGATGGGAGGGGGGGAGAGTCAACAAGCTCATATGAGCAAAAGTTAATTGTGAAAAATGAGGAAGTATTTATATATTGTAAAATGGAAACTTAATAAAATATTACAGTCATACCTCAGGTGGGGTTCACTGTGGGTTACAAATCCCCCGAACCCGGAAGTACCGGAACGGGTTACTTCTGGGTTTTGTTGCATGTGCATGCGCAGAAGCGCTAAATTGCGCTTTGGGCATGTGCAGAAGTGCCAAATTGCGCCGGGCACATGCGCAGATTTGGTACTTCAGGTTGTGCTCTTTTCATGTTGCGAACGGGCCTCTGGAACGGATCCCGTTCGCAACCAGAGACACCACTGTATAATAAAACAGCAACAACAAAACCTTGGAACATTGCTTAGTGGAGGATAAGATGTAAGCAAGTGTGGAAGGAGGCTTCATTAGTATGCCTTACTCAGAATCCCATCAGTATCCCTTACCCATGAGGGACTGGGGTGAAACCAAAGCTGCCCTTACCAAAGGAGCAGAGATGCTTCCTCCCCAGCACCTTGCGGGCCCAGGCTCGATGCACATTTTTCCTCCCTCCACTTTTCAACATCGCAATGTAACACTATACAGTGGAACCTTGGTTCTCAAACGGCTTAGTTGACGAACAATTCGGCTCCCGGACGCCGAAAGCCCGGAAGTAGGTGTTCCGGTTTTCAAACGCTTTTCGGAAGCTGAACATCCGACGCAGCTTCCGCTTGTGTGCAGGAAGGTCCTGCAGCCAATCGGAAGCTGCAACTTGGTTTTTGAACCTTCTGGAAGTCGAACGGACTTCCGGAACAGATTACGTTCGAGAACCAAGGTACCACTGTATATCAAGAGGGTGAATTGGCGTTCGAACCAAGGTATCACAATGTTTGGGTGGCGATACATTGTGATGTTGAAAAACTGATATCACCCAGCCCCACATCAGTGCCATAGCTACCGGGGGTAGGGGGGATGAAGAGAGCTAGTCAGTTTTTTGCCCCAAGTGAGAGCCAGCGTGGTGTAGTGGTTAAGAGCAGTGGACTCATAATCTGGTGAACCGGGTTCGCGTCTCCCGCTCCTCCACATGCAGCTGCTGGGTGACCTTGGGCTAGTCACACTTCTCTGAAGTCTCTCAGCCCCACTCACCTCACAGAGTGTTTGTTGTGGGGGAGGAAGGGAAAGGAGAATGTGAGCCGCTTTGAGACTCCTTCGGGTAGTGAAAAGCGGGATATCAAATCCAAACTCTTCTTCTTCTTCTTCTTCTTCTTCTTCTTCTTCTTCGGAGGGGCTCCATTGAGGCCCCCAGCCTGTGTGTGTGTGTATGCAAATGCGCAAGGCGGGTGCCACACTGGGTTTTTGACCTGGGTGAAATGAAGCCTAGTTTCGCCCTGAAATTGCATGTGACAATACAACTCTATGTACATATCATAGTTACATAGGTTTTTGGTAGTGCAGACGTTTTTATTTGTCTGTGTGTGCTGAAAGTATTCATTTTGGAGGTAACAATGTTTCCCGTTGGAAGTCAGCAAATTTCACTGACACAAACATTTTGTTCAGATCTTATTACTGTTACTTGAGTGCCTTCTGTAAGCAACTCGGCTTTGCTTCCTAAAAGGCTTCTGCAACTTAACTAGTGCAACCGTGAGCTGTATGTTCAGTACCAGTCGCCACCACAAATATAGAATGAAGGTAATATACATAATTCCTGGTGCGCATGTTGCTCAGACTTTGTGCACATTCCGAAGATACGTGTCCCAAATTTGGAAATCCTTGGAACTCAACTTCAAAAAAAATTGAGATTCAAGATTTTTGAAGTTCTTGGGAAGAAGAAGAAGAAGAAGAAGAAGAAGAAGAAGAAGAAGAAGAGTTTGGATTTGATATCCCGCTTTATCACTACCCTAAGGAGTCTCAAAGCGGCTAACATTCTCCTTTCCCTTCCTCCCCCACAACAAACACTCTGTGAGGTGAGTGAGGCTGAGAGACTTCAAAGAAGTGTGACTAGCCCAAGGTTACACAGCAGCTGCTTGTGGAGGAGTGGGGAAGCGAACCTGGTTCACCGGATTACGAGTCCACCGCTCTTAACCACACCACACTGGCATAATGCAAACATCAGAGAACTAGACACTTACTTTTGTTAAATTTAATGTATCCGTATAAAAATGTTTATGTGGAGGGAACATAAAGGTAAGACGCGCACCACAAAATCAATCACATGGTGTAGCATATGCACACCATTTGAATGGCAATGTCCATCAACTTTGCCCCCCCCCAAATATTTTATGGGGGGGGGCAAAGGGGCCTCAGCCCTTAAGGGTTTTCTCCTATGCATGAGGGTTATGTGTTCCACCCCTCCTGCAATGCAGGAATCTTTTGTCCAATGTACAGCTCAAACCCACAACCCTGAGCTTAAGAGTCTCGCGCTCTAACCCCTTTAGAAATATAGGGAGCCTTGTACTGAATAAGACCATTGGCCTACACAAGCTCATTGGCCTTCCTACCCACGACCCTAGCTCAGTCGGTAGAGTCTGAGACTCTTAATCTCAGGGGCGTGGGTTTGAGCCCCACCAGTGCCGGATTTACGTATAAGCTAAACAAGCTATAGCTTAGGGCCCCACTCTCTTGGCCCCCCCCCCAAAAAAATTAAAGGAAAAAACTGGATGTACATTTCCAAAATATAAGATAAAAAAACAAATAAAATAAAACCTACATACAGCAACAGTGTTTTGTGTTGTGTAGGCTCCTATGATGTAAGTAATGGGCCCTGCCTGCTAGCCTGCTCCCTAAAATATCACTGGTTTGCTCCTTTCTGCATGGACTGGTTACATGGCAACATGTGCAAATGGGTTTAGATACCTATTAGGTCCATAAATTAATGTATAGCATATATTCAACCCAAAAAACAGCGACAATTTGTTGTTGACAAAGGACAGCTGGACATATAAAGGGCCCCATTACCTTCAGTAGCTTAGGGCCTCATCAAACCTAAATCTGGCCCTGAGCCCCATACTGAGCGAAAGTTTCCTGCATCGCAGGGTTTTGGGCTAGATGACCCCTTGTGGTCCCTTCCAACTCTACAGTTCTCTGATTCAATGATCCTGAGATGAAGAATCTCGTGCTCCACCAGCTGAGCTATCTGCACTGGAGATGTCGGGGACTGACTCTGGGCTCTTCTGCCTGCAATGCAGATGCTTTGTCTTTGAGCAGAACATCTGAAGGAACCAACACCAAGGAGCCAAGGTCTCTTCGCTGCCCCTAAAATATTTGAGGGCTCCCCGTTCCCCAAAGTTGATGGGCATTGGCAGTGCTATTTTTCTAGAAAAATAGGTGCCTGTACGCACCGTGAAATTGATACGGTAAGTGCCACACTTTCTAACAACAAAAAAGAGGTGCCAGTCCTGGGTAAGGGGACCCCTGACCATTAGGTCCAGTCGCAGACAACTCTGGGGTTGCGGCGCTCATCTCGCTCCATAGGCCGAGGGAGCCGGCGTACCGCTTCCGGGTCATGGTACCAGCATGACTAAGCCGCGTCTGGCAAACCAGAGCAGCGCACAGAAACGCTGTTTACCTTCCCGCTGGAGCGGTACCTATTTATCTACTTGCACTTTGACGTGCTTTCGAACTGCTAGGTTGGCAGGAGCAGGGACGAGCAACAGGAGCTCACCCCATCACAGGGATTCGAACCGCCAACCTTCTGATCGGCAAGCCCTAGACTCTGTGGTTTAGACCACAGCGCCACTTGTCCCCATTCCTGGGTAAAGGTAAAAGGTAAAGGGACCCCTGACCATCAGGTCCAGTCGTGTCCGACTCTGGGGTTGCGGCGCTCATCTCGCTCTATAGGCCAAGGGAGCCGGCGTTTGTCCGCAGACAGCTTCCGGGTCATGTGGCCAGCATGACAAAGCCGCTTCTGGCGAACCAGAGCAGCGCATGGAAACGCCGTTTACCTTCCCGAGTGGTCCCTATTTATCTACTTGCACTTTGACGTGCTTTCAAACTGCTAGGTGGGCAGGAGCTGGGACCGAGCAACGGGAGCTCACCCCGTGGCAGGGATTCGAACCGCCGACCTTCTGATCAGCAAGTCCCACCTGGGTCCCGGGTACCCTGGGGAAAAAACACTGGGTATTGCCATTCAAAGAGTGGTCAAGAATGCTGGCAGAACTTACCTGGGTCCCCCAATATTGTACTCAAGTTGGCACCTCTGGGTCCCCCAATGAAATCTTTGAGGGGGCCAAAAAAATTAAATTAAATTATGGGCATTGCCATTCAAATGATGTGGTGTGCTGGTCATGTGATCGATTAGGCATGACGGGGCTTACCTGTCCCCTAACATTACATTCAAGTCGCCCTCCCTGCCTGGAGGGCACCACGCTGGCACCCACCCTGCGCGTTCCGACGTTACGCCTGCCACTCACCGCCGCTTGCTGGAAGGCGCCCTTGGTGTAGGTTCCGCCCCCTCGGTAGCCGATGGCCGGGATCTCCCTGCCGAGCAAGGCGCACTTGTGCTGCTGCCGCTGCTGAGCCCGCGCCGTCGCGGGCGAGATGTAGTCGACTCTCGGCACCACGTTGTTCTTGGACGAGAAGGTGACGAGGGCGACTCG
This sequence comes from Lacerta viridis, assembly GCA_900245905.1. Taxonomy (NCBI): domain Eukaryota; kingdom Metazoa; phylum Chordata; class Lepidosauria; order Squamata; family Lacertidae; genus Lacerta; species Lacerta viridis. The sequence goes on from OFHU01001851.1 coordinate 139,570, forward strand.
CGTGGCCGTGGGCACCACGGGGAAGTCGGACAGCAGCTTCTTGACGAAGCGCAGCTCGCTGCGGAAGTTGGCCTGGCCCACGCTCGACGACTCGTCCACGAGGAAGACCAGCTCCAGGCGCCCGCTCCGCTCCCTCAGGCGCCGCACTTGTCGCTTGAAAGCCCGTCCCAGCTTTTCCACTTTGCCCTCCGTCGCCGGCGAGGGCGACGCCGAGCGCGCAGCCAGGGAGCTCAAGTCGACGGGGCGGGAGAGGCTGAGCGGCTGCGGCGGCGCCCAGCCCCACACCAGCGACGCGACGCCCCACAAGTACACCGCCAGCAGGGGCCACATCCCCCCGGGTCCAGCTCGGATCGCCTCCCTCCCAGCTGCGCGCGGCGGACGCCCCCTCGAGCTTCTCCCTTCTCGCGCGCGAAGCCCTTTCTATATTTGAGCGCGCACGTGGAGAGAGAGCCCTGGGCGCGCTCGGCGGCGTCTAGCCTCTGACTGCGAAGAAGAAGGAAAGCGCTGCCGTCGCTCAAGCCCTTCCCCGACGTGTTTCTGAAGAGAAGGAAGAAGGGGGCACCGGCGAGAAAGAGAGAGGAAGCTCCGTCCTCCTCCTCCTCCTCCTGCTTCTCCTGCTCCTCCCCTTCGCTCAAGTCGCGGCTGACTCCGGATTCCTTGTCACCCGAGCGCCGTCGGTGTCTGCCAGGCTGTCAACATTCCCGGCGGCGCAAACACATCGGCACCGAGGCTTAAGCTCTGATTGATCCCATATGTCTGGCAGGCAGCGCCGGACGGAGGGGAGGGAGGGAGGGAGGGGGGGCGGCGAGAGGATGGCGGGCTGGAGGGATGCATCCAGATACCACGAGTGCCACGGTAATTGGAAACACTTTGTAGCAGCAGGCGCAGCGGGAGACCCGGGGTGTGTGTGGGTGTGTGTGTGTGGCCGGTTGGGGGGAGTGTGTGCTTGGCTGGAGGGGGGAACGCCACCTCCCGCTTCCAGGAAGCCGCCTATCTCTCCCAATGTTTTCCCAGGTCCCTTATTTCAAAGGAAGGCAACTCCCAGAACATTGGATTGTAGAGTTGGAAGGGACTCCCCGGGGGTCGTCTAGTCCAATCCCCCCTGCAAGGCAGGAATCTTGGCTAAAGCATCCAGGGCAGATGACCAGCCAACGCCTCCTCGAAAACCTCCAAGGAATCGTAGAATCATAGAGATGGAAGGGACCCCTGAGGGTCATTTAGTCCAACCCCAAGCAAGGCAGGAATCTCAGCTACAGCATCCAGGACAGGTGGCCATCCAATCTCTGCTTAAAACCATCCAAGGAACGAGAGTCCACAACTTCCCGAGGGTGTCGGTTCCACTGTCAAACAGCTCTTACTGTCAGAAAATCCTTCCTGATGTTTAGTCAGAATCTCCTCTCTTGTAACTTGAAGCTGTGGGTTTGAGTCCTGTCCTCCAGAGCAGGAGAAAACAAGCTTGCTCCCTCTTCCATGTGATTTTTTGAAGATGGTTCTCCTATCTCCTCTTAGTCTCCTCTTTTCCATGCTAAACATACCCAGCTCCTTCGACCGTTCCTCATAAGGCCCTTGATCATCTTGGTCGCTCTCATCTGCACACTTTCCAGCTTGTCAACATCCTTCTTAAATTGTGGTGTCCATATGGACATATGGACACAGTATTCCAGGTGTGGCCTGACCCAGGCAGAATAGAGTGGGACTATTACTTCCCTTGATATGGGCACTATATTTCTGTTGAAATTCCTGCTCAGCTACATACATACATATCCTTTATTCAACCGATAGTCAGAAGAAAAAAAAAACATTTCTCAATACAAAATTTCCTGCTCAGTTCAGTGGTCAGCCAAAAAGAAATAAACCCCAGAGCAGCTTGAACTGCTCCTATAAGGGTTTCTCAAACTTCAAAAACAGTTGTTTTTGACCCAGAGTCATAGAATTGTATAGTTGGAAGGGAGCCCGAGGGTCATCTAGTCCAACCCCCTGCAGGTGCAAACCACCAACTTTCTGGTTAACAGCCAAACACACTGACCCATTGTGCTGCAGAAGTCCCTTCCTTTTCTTCCCTTTCAAATAATAATAATATTAATAATAATAATAATAATAATAATAATAATAATAATAATAATAATTTTATTATTTATATGCCACCTATCTGACTGGATTGCCCCAGCCACTCTGGCTGGCTCACAACAGAATATTAAAAAATCAAACAAAAAAAATCAAACATCAAAATATTCTCTATACAGGACTCCCTTCAGCTGTTTTCTAAAAGTCAGATACAGTCAAACCGTGGTTGTCGAACGTACTCCGTTCAGCTTCCGAAATGTTCTACAACCGAGGCATGGCTTCTGATTGGCTGCAGGAGCTTCCTACAGTCAAGCGGAAGCCACGTCGGATGTCCGGCTTCCGAAAAACTTTCAAAAACTGGATTACACACTTCCAGGTTTGCAGTGTTCAGGAGCCGAAATGTTCCAAAACGGAGGCGTTTGGGAACCAAGGTTTGACTGTAGTTGTTTATTTCCTTGACATCTGATGACAGGGTCAAGCAGTGGCGTAGCAAGCCTCTGCGCTGCTGGGGGTGGTGGCAGTGCAGAGGCACCCACCTGGGGGAGGGGCACGACGCGTGCGTCGTGACGTCATCGTGATGCCACGACGCACGTGGATGCAGAAAGGGGGAATTTCCCCCTTTCCGAGGCTTTTTTTCGGCGGGGGGTGGTGGCCAGCGAGGAGGGGGTGACAAGCGTGACACCCCCCTCGCTGGCCCCCCCCCCGCCGAAAAAAAGAATGCGCCTGCTCTGCTTCCTTTCCCCCCTCCCAGCGGTTTTTTTCGGCGGGGGGTGGGCCAGCGAGGAGGGGGTGTCATGCCAGCGTGACACCCCCTCCTCGCTGGCCCACCCCCCGCCGAAAAATAGCCGCTGGAAGGGGGAAAAGGCGACATGCCCCCGTTCGGGGCCCGCCCGGCGGGGCGGGGTGACAGGGGCCGGCCAAAGTGTCACCCTCCCTCCCCTGGAATTGGGGCGGCCTGCCCCCCTTGCGACGCCCCTGGCAGGGTGTTCCACAGGGCGGGCGCCACTCCCGAGAAGGCCCTCTGCCTGGTTCCCTGTACCTTCACTTCTCGCAGTGAGGGAACCACCAAAAGCCCCTTGGAGCTGGACCTCAGTGTCCAGGCTGGACGATGGGGGTGGAGATGCTCCTTGACTGATTTCTCAGTGATAACCTGCTTATTGGCTTTCTTTAACTTACTGCCCTCCAGATGTTTTGACCTGTAACTCTCAGCCCAAAGGCTAAGGCTGGTATATGCAGTGAGAGAAAGGATTTTGGGTGGAAAGAAAGCCGACCTAAGCCCAGCCTCTTTCTTTAGCCTCGGACATGTGATAGAATGGTAAAATTGACTGGACCAGATTGTAAGCAGCTTCTGGTCTAGATAATTTCTGTATAAAATCTTTCTTTTCTTTTAAAGGCGTGTAGGAACATGTTTGCTGGTATGTGTCCATCCTTTCACACGTTCTAAACCAACAAAACATTTAATCTTACCTAAAAGTATATGCAGGGATATGCAGTGTATGTGCTAAAAAAAAGAAGGAAAGAAGGTAGAGGACCCCTGATGGTTAAGTCCAGTGAAAGGCGACTATGAGGTTGTGGCGCTCATCTCGCTTTCAGACCGAAGGAGACAGCATTTGTACACAGACAGCTTTCCGTGTCATGTGGCCAGCATGACTTAACCGCTTCTGGTGCAACAGAAAACTGTGATGAGAACCAGAGCGCATGGAAATGCTGTTTACCTTCCCGCCGCAATAGTACCTATTTATCTATTTGCACTGGTGTGCTTTCAAACTGCTAGGTTGGCAGGAGCTGGGACAGAGCAACGGGAGCTCACCCGTGCGGGGATTTGAACCGCCGACCTTCTGATCAGCAAGCCCAAGAGGCTCAGTGGTTTAGACCACAGTGCCACCCACATCCCATACCTGGGCACTCATAGGCAGCGGTGAACATCACACTAAAATGCACGTGTCTGTTGCCAGAGTACTTACTGATCATGCCTTTGGACATTTTTCTGCTTAATGAATTAAGAAAACCTGCGCAACCACTATGAAGATGGCATGAGACATACACACAGAGAGAAATTAATGTTTTGTTCTACAGACAATGGCAGCTGTACAATACAGTCTCCAGGTCTCTGAAAAGCTATCATCTGTATTCAGCTTTCAGATGCTTTTCTACAACTGCATTTCTGCAGAGGTTGCCCAGGAGTTTCCAGTTGACTGGGCCATTTTATTAGCCAGATGAAACACATGTTGCCCTACAACATTATTAAACAGTTTCGCTCATTATAGCTACATGTTCTGAAACCGCTTACTGTCAGGACGTGACAGTTCTAGTGCTGAGAACCGCTAACTGTGAAAATGCGGCAGTTTATTTTAATCTCAGCAACCTCCGCACATGTGCAAAGCTGAAAACTCTAGGAGACAATTATACATTAATCCTCCTCATACAGAGATTAATGAAAATTCACATTTTGCTGAGTGACGGGATTCTCGCCCCGCTGATCCTACTGTCATCGCACATCCAGTTCTTCCCTTTTCAGCCCAATAGGACTCTGCGTGTCAAAAGGTTGATGGCTCAGTGGGCCGCAAGACAAAATATAATTTATATGCATATGCATGATTAGTTAGGGCAAAGGCAATTTATCCTTTAAAAATAGATTCAATTGCAAAACAGAAGGCATGATTCCGGAGGATTAAGGAAGGAGGAATTCCGCTAAGATTGTCAACTTCAGTGTCACAAAGGCATGGCTTGGAAACAAAGAAAACGCCAAAGCAGTTAAAAGAGATGAGGGAGAAGTGTTGCTTTTTTAAAGGGAGGAATCCGTGTGCCTGGCCTTCTTCTTGACGGTGTTTGAAAATGTGCCGATAGCCCTGTTGATCACTATTTCAAACAACACTCCTGTGATTTACATTAGTTCAGCATGGGTGGTATACCCAAAGATGCAGATCTTTGTGTTTGTAAAGCCAGATCTACCCTGTTCACATTGAAAGTGTGGGGATGTTTTGGGATGCAGGAGAGGATGTATTGTTTAAGATATCCTATTCCAACTTGTGTTAACAAGTCCCAGAACTTAGCAGAGTCTTACATTCCCCTTTTAAACACACACAGCGGATAGCTTGCTCAGGTTCGCTAGAACCTCTGTAATAAATGTCCTGGTATTTCCCCCTTTTAATCCCTCTCAAAATAAGACACTACACAGTCTTCTATAAAAGCATAAAAAGAGTTTACTTACATAGATCATCCTGTTCACAATAAGATCCCAGAAGGCAGACTTTTAGCTTAGAAAATAGTATACATGTGGAGACTATCTCCATATGGGAGAAAGCCCCTTTGTCCTCTCTTGGAAGCCAAGAGAGCATCTTTGCCCTAACTAGATGTTGCTCTGAGCAGCCGATCCAAAAAGAGAAAGATGGTGGCCAGCCTGTGGTTTTGTTTACCTGCCCAGGTGAGGCCACACCCATCTCCAGTTACACAGAGGAATTCTATCCCAGCCCAGGAGAAACAGCAAGTTCCAACTGGCTGGCCTAGAGTTCCCCTTCTATGTCCACTCTAGCAATGTTGTACTTGACCGCTCTCGTGTTTCACATCCCACAAAAAGTGGGGAATGAGTCTGATGAGGGTATGAGCCCTTAACTTTCCCATGACTTACTTTGTTGCTCACTGTCCAATGACGTCACTTTTCCTGCAGCCGCGCTGCAAATACCATAAATCAGCAAGGAGGTAAGTTGTGGGTGGAAGGAGGCACTGTGGTCCAAACCACTGAGCATCTTGGGCTTCCTGATCAGAAGGTCGGCAGGTCGAATCCCCGCAACAGGGTGAGCTTCCATTGCTCTGTCCCAGCTCCTGCCAACCTAGCAGTTCAAAAGCACACCAGATAAATAGGTACTGCTGCAGCGGGAAGGTAGGACTTTTAAGTAGGCTGTCCAGTTTTTAATTAAAGTAGTCATCAAATTAACCTCCCATTTCCTTCCCATGCAAATGAAAATTGCATAACTGCAAGCTTGTTCTTACAGGAGAGGGGAGGTTATTTTCAGCCACGATATAAAGTGCATTTATTTGGAGCTTAATTTTACAGAACGGGGTGTGTGTGTACTTGATGTGTTCAAAGCCACCAAAAGTAGTACAGACCTTAAAATACCAGTTTGTTCTGGGTTGCAAAGATGATGTCGAATCTGTTTTGAAATGGCACCCCAGAGAAATTATGTAGTGTAATTCCTAAAATGCAAATGAGTTTGTGACTCACATCCCCGGTACCAGAATTGCTAAGGGTTGCTTTTCACATCTTCATACTTAGTGCCTAAACATGGCAATGCTTATTAAAATTGTCATCTGGCTTCAGTTGACTGCGGGGGGGGGGAGAGTGAATGAGGATCACTTTGGAGTGGCAAAACAACAACAACAACCCACCAGCCATTGGGGGGCCACATTTAAAATACTGTACCAATCAAAATCCGGACGTTTCTTAATGCTTTTCAGTGCTTCTAAAGGGACATAGGCTAGGGGCTGCCAACCTCCTTGGACCAGTGGGCACATTCCAAATTTTGATAAAATACTATGGGCACCAGTCACAAAATGGGGGACAGGGCATAACACAAAATGGTTTCCGTGAGGAGGCATGACATAACATAAAATTAGAGTCTGCCCCGACTACCTCATATTTACCTTGTGAAGTCACACATGTCCTTGCTAGCTCAGTCAGTAGACCATGAGACTTAGGGTCATGGGTTCGAGCCCCATGTTGGGCAAAATATTCTTACGTTGCAGGGGGTTTGGCTCACATTTATGTTTTCGTTTATTATTACATTCACACACCCCAACTTTTCTCAAGGAGCTCAAGGCGGTGTACACTATTCTCCCTCTTCACATTTTATCCTCAACAACAACCGTATGAGGTAGGATAGGCTGCGAGATGGTGACTGGCCCAAGGACACCCGGTGAGGTGAGTGGGGGGATTTGCACCCCTGTCTCCCAGGTCCTCGTCCAGGGCTCTAACCACTACACCACACCTGCTCTCTTTGTTCTTCATGGCCCTCCCCGCAAGCTCCTCGGGGGCTTAGAATGCCCTGCTGGATTAGACCAAAGGTCTGTCTAGTTCAACATCCTCTTTCTAATTGTGTCCAGCTAGATGCCTGAGAAGAATGAAGGTAAGAGTTCCCTCCCATTGAAGAAGAAGAAGAAGAGGAGGAGGAGGAGGAGTTTGGATTTGATATCCCGCTTTATCACTTATCACTACCCGAAGGAGTCTCAAAGCGCTCAATTCTCCTTTCCTCCTCCCCCACAACAAACACTCTGTGAGGCGAGTGGGCTGAGAGATTCAGAGAAGTGTGTGACTAGCCCAAGGTCACCCAGCAGCTGCATTAAGAAGGACCGGGATGACACGAACCCGGTTCACCAGATTACAAGACTACCGCTCTTAACCATTATACCACACTGGCTCTTCTGTGCTTGTCACTAACACCTGGTATTCAAAGGTCCACCACTGCCTTAGTGTTAGTAATTGTACTGTATTTTTAGAAAATGTATTTGACAAAGAATAAATTGGGGTTTTTAAAAATCATTTATACTTTTCAGATATATACATTTCACTGATTTTACAATAATTTTTACATTTCAAAACTTGACTTCCTCCCATTCTTTCTGCAGTTCCTTAAATTTATTTTTAATATATTCTGCATCTCAACATTAACTTACTCATTTATTACACACACACACAACCACACACCACACACACAAACTTATGTAAGCTGCAGGTTTCTACAATATCCTGCCAGTGTTTAACAAATTCGTTATCCCTAGTAAAATATTCAATAAAAACGCAATTTTACTTCTTGTGTCTTTACTTTTTCTTTTAAGAGGGATCGAAGAGGCGTGAGTACAAAAGAATAAACTTAACTTAAGAGAGTTTCAAACGAATCCTGCCAAACCCCTAGCTTCCAGCCCTCTCATTGAGGGAATTTGCTCCTGCTACCATCCACTCACCTAGCGTGAGTAAAGGAAAGGATATATAC
>OFHU01001852.1:0-33304 GCA_900245905.1 Lacerta viridis
ATCAGCAGTGTATGGATCAGCAGCTTTTTCTATGGAGTGTTACACACAGGTGGCACCTTTGCACCCCCCTTTTGTTCCAATGTAGTCAATCAATTTTTTTGTGAAATCCCAAAATTACTTAAGCTGGCCTGCACTGATTTGTATCTAGTGGAATTGGGAGTTCTTGGGTTAAGCGCTGTCATTGGGATCGGCTGCTTTATCTTTGTCATCATAACCTATGTGTATATCTTCACTGCCGTGCTGAAAATCCCCTCAACTGAAGGAAGGCAAAAGGCTTTCTCAACTTGCCTTCCCCATCTCATAGTTTGTGCCCTATTTGTATTTGCAGGATACTTTGCATACTTCAAGCCTACCTCTAATACCTCACCACATCTAGATCTGGCATTTACAGTGCTGTATTCCATGGTTCCACCCTTGATGAATCCATTAATCTATAGCATGAGAAATAGGGAGATTAAAAATGCTCTGTCAAAGCTATTGGGTTTGCATCACTCCTCTATGAAAAACTTTTCCAGTCTTATTTTGTGAAGGGAAATATCTTTATAGATTATAACACTAATGATAGGAAACTGGAAATTCTATGAAGAAACTTTGAAGCAGCTAAATTGATTAAGCTTTGTTTTCTAAATTGATCTAGAAGGAGTACATTGCTTTTATTGCAAATTGTGAGAATTGGTGTAGTGGTTAAAATATCCTATTTGCCATGCAGCCCTCCACATGCTTTGGTCTCTAGCTCCCATCATAAGTGACTTTGGGCTATGCTGCCCAGGCTTTGGGCTAATTCAATAATCTGTGGCCTTTAAAAGTGGGGGAGGGGGGTTTGCTGTTTTTGTCTGTTACTCTATTATGTATTTTTGTGTTTTTATATTGTAAACTGCCCTGTGATCCACGGATGAAGGGTGGCATAGAATTTATCAGCAAAGTTAGGGGCGCACCAAGCTGAGCTCACTGGCTGTTATATATATATATATATATATATATATATATATATATATATATATATATAATGTACTGTCTCCAGGAAGCTAGAGTGGCAAAAAGCAAGTGTTTATAACCTTTCTTTCAAGATTCTTTAAATTGTATGGGTACTAATGTGGAGAACTAGCCCAATGCCAGGTAGGGGTTAATTTTTCTGACAGTTAGAACCCTCAGGGGCGGGCTTAGCCTGGGTATAAAACACCCCTCCCAGTGGGCAGTAAGGCAGTTGGAGTGGGAGGTTGAAGGGTGGAGAGTTAGTTGAGCAGTGTGAGTCAAGAGATAGAGCTGGGAGTTTAGAGTCTGAGGTGGAAGTTAGCAGAGAGGATAAACAGATGGTGAAACGTGTTGTTATTGGCATTTAGTTAACTGTTAGAGGTAATAGGCCGGTATCATTTAGAGGTAATAGGCCGGTATAGGACAACTGTTATAAGCTTATTGAACAACCTTTTATTTATCAGCAACCACAAGCTTTGTACTCAATAAACAACTTTTTAGTTCACAATATCCTCGTCTGTGGTGAATGAAGTAAGCAGGATCCAGCTAGTAGTCTGAAGGGCTGCAGCTGGGGACTGTTTGTCGTTGGTGCAGCACTCATAGACCGTAAAACGTCCGGGGGTGGGCTGTACAGGGCGAAGGGCCCGCGACATTAAAGTGGTGGCAGCGTCGGGACGAAAGATAGTCATAAAGTGGTGGTCACATTGAGATCAAAGATCTAAAGTGTTGGCAAGAAGTGCCAAGGTACAAGAAAGATTTAAGGGTGACGCATTGTGTGAAGTGTGAGGCTTAAAGAGGATTTAAGCAAACTTCTGTGAGACTCTACAATCTAGTCAGGAAGGGGGATCGCATACACCTGGAAAGGGAGAAGGGGAATTCAGAGAGGAATTACCTGGCCCTAGGGTGTGGTGTGATAGCGCCTAAGACTGTGAGATTGTGAGAGAGTTACAAAGATACTTTGCGTTTGAAACTATTTCAGGCAGAAAGGTTTATAGTGAGAGGTCGGAAAAGTACGCTGGACAAAGTGCACTGAGGTAACTTTAGGCGTGACTTTGGACCTAAACTGTGGAAACTGAGCCTGAAGAAATAGTTTAACTGAAACATCCTTGATTTAAGTACAGAAATAATACCACCAAATAAATAGAAAATGCCACCTAGAAAGACTAAAACAGCTCTTAGGGACTCACAAGTAGAAAGCTCTGAAGAAGAAAATGGGGTTTCCCAGATTGAAGAAACCAGTACTGAAATAGTTAACAAAAATCCTGCTGAGGGGACGAGTTTTAAAGCCTCAGAGGAATTTGAGAAATGGAAACTTGAGAAAGAATATAATTTGAAAATCGAACTAGCAAAGTTAGATATTGAAAGAGAGAGAGAGGCAAGAGCATTAAAAGAGAAAGAAATGACCTTAAAGTTACAAGCTGAGGAAAAAGAGAGAGAACTGAAAGAGAAAGAAATGACCTTAGCTATTGAAAGAGAAAGAGAAAGAGAGGCAATAGCACTGAAAGAGAAAGAAATGACCTTAAATATTGAAAGAGAAAGAGAAAGAGGAGGAAAGAGAATATTTATTAGAAATGAAAAGACTTGAATTATCAGCTGTAGATAATAGAAACAACAACAATAGTTCCACACAAAATCCTAGCAGGGTGGATTTAAAAAGATTCCCTGACTTCAGAGATAAAGACGACCCTGAAGCGTTTATCATTTCTTTTGAGAGGGCTTGCGAAGATTTTGAAGTAAAAGATGAGGAGAAAATGCAAATACTGAGAGCGCGTATTAGTGGAACATTAACAGAGATTTATTCTCAAATGCCATCTGATCAATCTAAAGATTTTGAAGCATTTAAACAGTTGGTTTATGTCAGATTCGGAATTACTGCAGAGCAACTGAGACAAAAGTTTAGAACAATAAAAAAATTGCGTGAGGAAACATTCGCTCAATTAGGAGCTAAAACTACAAACTATTTAAACAAGTGGCTAGAACAGGAGGGTGCCGATTCTGTGGCAAAAATAAAAGAGGTGATCGCATTAGAACAATTTTATGACACGATTAATAGTCATCTGAAGTATTTAATTAAAGAAAGACGCCCTAAAACCATCCTGGAAGCTGCTAATCTGGCAGATGAAATAAATGAAATCCGAGAACACGCTTATGATGCCCCAAAATATAAGGACAAACATTGGGAAACAAATAAGTTTAAGAAATGCAACAGCCCACAAAATTTACCACAGAAACTGCCAAGAAAATTTTTCCCGCCAATGCAAATGTTCCCCATAACACGCCTATAACAACGGGGGTGACTGAGGGAAAAATAAATAAATATGGTGAGGGTAAAAGGCCAGAATTAACCTGTTGGCAATGTGGAAGAAGAGGCCATAGACAATTGGACTGTAGAACTGAACTCAGAACTAAGAGTGTAAATAATATCCCTCAGAAGCAGACATATTGTGTCCAAACTGTGGAGACAGAGTCAACTGCCAACATGGTTGCCAAGGCAACCGAGGCCCAGTCTAGAGCAGAGCCTGAGGAGATACCAGAGGCCCAAGTTGTGAGGTGCTATATAATTCAACAAGATGACATGCTATTACACAAAACAGGAGAAGAAATTTGGGTGAATGGTAAACCATATAAAGGCTTAAAAGACACAGGGTCTCAGATTAGTATTGTACATCCTGATTTATTAAAGCCAGAAGACTTTATTAAAGGCAAAACAATCAGTTTAAAAGGAATATCAAAACAGCCAGAAACCTTGCCAGTAGCACTAGTTAATCTGACATATAAACAATGGTCTGGAGAATGGCAAGTAGCAGTTTCGCCAGAAATCCCAGCTCCAATGTTAATTGGGTGGGATCTACTTGACCATGTACAGAGTGCATTTGTGATTACTAGGGCACAAAAACTGCGACAGTTACCTCAGGAGGAAAGGCCTGATACAATTGTTGAACTGACACAAGATACAAGTTTAGTGCCAGTTACAAATAGTCAAGCAGCTAGTTTTGCAGCCAAGCAGAAACTAGATACAGATTTACAGAAATATTTTCAAGCCACAGCCTTGAATACAGTATTAACCCCTGAAAGCCCTGAGCGGTTTATAGTCAATAATGGGTTGCTATACAGAGAGATTCTTTTAAAGCCTAATAGAGGGGGTAATGAGATCCACAGGCAACTGATAGTACCTACTGAATTTAGAACCAAAATAATACAACATGCACATGGCAGTATATTTGGAGGTCACTTGGGAATCACCAGAACCAAACAAAGGGTGTCCCAAAATTTCTTTTGGCCTGGGATGGGCAAGCAAATAAAGTTATTTTGTCGAACGTGTCATACTTGCCAATTACAAGGACATGGGCAAGATAAAACGAAAGCACAATTATGCCCCTTGCCCATAATTTCCCAACCCTTCCAACGTTTAGCAATTGATATAATTGGACGACTGCCAAAAGCCAGCCGCAGGGGACATCATTATTTATTGACTATTGTGGATTTTGCGACTAAGTATCCGGAAGCGATACCGTTACGAAACATAGAGACTGAAACAGTGGCTTCAGCTCTAATAAGTTATATGTGTCGGCTAGGGTTTGCAGAACAGATCGTGACAGACCTTGGAGCCTCATTTACCTCTAAACTTATGCAGCGTTTGTGGGAGAGGTGTGGGATAAAACATATCACCAGTAGTCCTTACCACCCACAGACGAACGGCTTGGTAGAACGGTTTAATGGAAGCCTGATAAGAATGCTGAGAGCATATGTAACGGAACATCCTCACGATTGGGATGACAATATACAAGCCTTATTATATGCTTATAGATCCATACCCCAGGAAAGCACGGGTTTTAGTCCCTTTGAATTATTGTTTGGAAGAAAAATCAAGGGTCCCCTAGATTTATTAAGATTTAATTGGGAAGGACGGCCGGTTGGGGATTCTGAGAATGTAGTTGACTACCTATTTAAATTGCAAAACACTCTCAAACGATCACTAGAACTGGCAGGAGAACATTGCAAGGTTGCTCAACACAAACAGAAAGTTTGGTATGACAAAAAAGCACGTGTGAGATCTTTTGAGCCAGGACAGGATATTTTATTAATCAGACCAGTAAAAGGGGATAAGTTACAACTGACATGGGAAGGTCCTTTTAAAATCATTTCAAAAATGAATGATGTAAACTATATAATTCAATACGGTGAAGGCAGGCGGGTCGTGCATGTGAATATGATAAAGCCTTATTATAAAGCAGAAGGGTGGTCATTATTTGCTATTAAAGAAGATCCCCATGACATGCCAATACCTTGTTGGGAAAGGGAGAAGAAACCCTGTCCAATAACTGACATTAAGTTGGACCCACAACTATCGCAGTCCCAACAAGAAGATGTAAAACAAATTTTGAAACACTATGCACCCACGTTCAGCAATAAACCAGGTATTGCTAAAGGGGTAATGCATCAGATTGATACGGGCAATGCCAAACCCATTGCATTGGCTCCGTACAGGATTACAGGCCATTATATAAAGACTGTAACCGAGGAAGTTCAGGAGATGTTAAAAGCTGGCATTATTGTTCCTTCGAGTAGTGCATGGGCAGCCCCTGTCCTTTTATTAGATAAGCCCGATGGAACTATAAGATTTTGTCTGGATTTTCGTCGTCTTAACCATGTGACAAAGTCAGATGCCTATCCTATGCCTAGGCTCGACAATTTAATCGAGAAAATTGGAAGCTGTAAATACATATCTAGTTTGGACTTAACAAAAGGATACTACCAGATTCCAATGGACCCAAAAGATAGGGAAAAGACCGCTTTCAGAAGTCCTATCGGTTTATATGAGTTTACAGTCATGGCGTTCGGTCTAAAAAACGCACCAGCCACTTTCCAACGCCTCATGGATAAAGTTTTAAATGGGTTATATGACTTTACAATTGCGTATCTTGATGATATCGCCATATTTAGTAAAACTTGGGAGGAACATAAAGGGCACTTGAAAATAGTGTTACAAAGAATCCAAGAGGCAGGTCTAACCATCAAGGCTGGCAAAATGTCACATTGGGGGCAGTTCTATAAAATATTTGGGTCATATGATTGGGGATGGCCAGATTAAGCCCTTATCTGCAAAAGTAGAAGCCATCGCTACATGGCCGAGACCCACAACCAAGAAAAAAGTGAGAGCATTCTTGGGACTGGTGGGGTATTATCGCAAATTCATTCCCAATTTTAGTGAAATAGCTGCTCCTTTGTCTAGTCTGACAGGGAAAAAGATATTAGACCCCATTACGTGGACAGCAGCCTGTCAAACTGCTTTTGACAGGCTGAAGAACGCACTGATATCCCAACCAGTACTAGCTACACCTGATTTTGGCAAGCCATTTACGGTCTACACTGACGCGTCTAATGATGGACTTGGCGCTGTGTTATGCCAGCCGGGAGCTGAGAACGAACTACATCCGGTCGTCTATCTCAGCAAAAAGTTGTTGCCTCGGGAGAAACATCTGTCAACGATCGAGAAAGAGTGTTTGGCCATCATCTGGGCTCTGCAACGTTTAAAGCCGTATCTGTGGGGACGATCGTTTGAACTTTGTACGGACCACTCCCCGCTGATGTGGCTACGATCCATGAAGAACAACAGCAAGTTAATGAGGTGGGCATTAACCTTGCAAGACTTTGACTTTACCATCAAATCAGTCAAAGGAACTCTGAACATTGTGGCTGATGCGTTGTCTCGAAAACCAGGGAGCCACGGCTGATCCGAAGACAAGCCATCACCACAACGATATTGCATGTCACTGGTACTATGTAATATTGCATGTATATAATGTTCACAACCATATGTACTTTTACTGAGATGTAACTGTTTATGCTATAGTTAGGGAAAAAGGTAAGAGTTATAAAATGTAATGTTTATAGTGATGTTTTAAAATGTTGTTTGTATCAGAGGGATACTTTGGCTAGTAACTCCTCTGATACAAACCTAAAAAGGAGGGAGGTATGTGGAGAACTAGCCCAATGCCAGGTAGGGGTTAACTTTTCTGACAGTTAGAACCCTCAGGGGCGGGCTTAGCCTGGGTATAAAACACCCCTCCCAGTGGGCAGTAAGGCAGTTGGAGTTGGAGGTTGAAGGGTGGAGAGTTAGTTGAGCAGTGTGAGTCAAGAGATAGAGCTGGGAGTTTAGAGTCTGAGGTGGAAGTTAGCAGAGAGGATAAACAGATGGTGAAACGTGTTGTTATTGGCATTTAGTTAACTGTTAGAGGTAATAGGCCGGTATCATTTAGAGGTAATAGGCCGGTATAGGACAACTGTTATAAGCTTATTGAACAACCTTTTATTTATCAGCAACCACAAGCTTTGTACTCAATAAACAACTTTTTAGTTCACAATATCCTCGTCTGTGGTGAATGAAGTAAGCAGGATCCAGCTAGTAGTCTGAAGGGCTGCAGCTGGGGACTGTTTGTCGTTGGTGCAGCACTCATAGACCGTAAAACGTCCGGGGGTGGGCTGTACAGGGCGAAGGGTCCGCGACACTAACGTCAAAAAATGGTCTTCCTTCAATTAGCTTTAAAGTAAGCTTCTGTTTCAGTGCTAGGTAAAAGAATCAATACAATGCAGCTTTACGTTGAGGCCATGCTACCAAGCACGTATAACTTCAAATAATGTAAATACCATAAATATTATAAAAATAATAACAAATTAAAGTTGTAAGCTTTAATAATTCAGCCGGGTGCTTTCTTATTTATATATATTTATTTACTTTTTCAAAGATCAATATAATGAATATTCTTAAATGCAGAACACTAACCAAAAGATAGGAATCCCAACAAAATAATTAAAAAAATTACTGCAAGTAATAGTTCTGTTGTGTTGCATAGTGCACTGCCACTGCACAGAATGGGACTTCTTGAACTTTGGGTAGTGCAAACTGTAGCACAGTGGCTGAGAGATCAAGGTTTAGGACAATGTTGTTTTCAATGGATAATGTAGCAAGTGTGTTCCTTACCTGCCACTGCATATAAGAAAGACATTTTGATGAGATTCAGTAACAAGACCCTCAACCACCAACATCTTGTGGGTCTTGTTGTGATTCGAGGACCCTACTCCCGCATGTCAGAAATAAAACACAATGACGCATGATTTTAAGTTAATGGAGGAAAAAAGGCCACAACTTTATTGGTTACAGCATGTGAGTGGTATTGGCTTAGGCATTGGGTTGAACAGACTATAATTGACTCCCCCCGCAGAGCGTGGAGTCACTCAAGGGTTAACCGCCCATGAGGTGGAGCTGTTGATGCAAGATACAACTGGAAGCTCCACCCCCTGAAGTCACCGGAGGTCGTGCCATGGCCCCTAGCCACCAACAGGGCATTGGACAGGATCCACGACCGCCGGATTCCTTTACGGAATACCCAAACTTTAGGAGGGTTAGGCGATGGCCCGAACCTATGCCCTCCGATACCACACTAAACCCAATGCCTAACCGCCAATCTAACATAGTTGTGACAATTTGCTACGAGGTAGGCGAAAAAACCAATGAGGCTGTGCCAATTTGCCACTTGGCCAAAATTCCTACCAGGACCCTTGTACAAACAAGGCGACCAACCGCAGTCCATAGCAATGTCCTATCCAAGGAACAACCTAAGGGAGGGTGGGCGGGTGATCCGGCGGTGAAGCGACGCAGAATGGCGGAGAGGTGCCGCCGCGGCTGCCCAGGTGCAGCAAATCCCCGCCCCCAAGTCAGCCCTATTGGCTGACTGCTAGGGGCGCGGCGCGGGGGGCTAGGTAGGGCTGGGGCGAAACGCCCCCGCCTCAATGCTGGAGCCGGCTCCCGCTCACAGCCCCTCCCCTCGCTAAGGAGGAGAGGCATTACTGCATCTCATCAAAATGTCTTTCTTATCGTTCTAGACTCAGCCTAGCAAAAGCATCTCTATTAACTTATTCTCACCTTCCAATTCACCCTGTTACCATTGTTTCAGATAAATTATGAAATAGCTCCCCCCCTTTCACAATTGAGCTATCACATTATTTCTGGATTATTAGGGAGGTAACAATGAGATTTGCTAGTACAGACTTTGAATTTGGACCATACTCTTTAAATCTTCAAGCTCTTAAATAAAATAGTGCTTCAGCAGCATTCACACAAGTTTGCAAGCATAATAGCATTGTTTATAACAGTAGTGAAAATATTCAGAGTCCTCCTTCCACTCCTTCCCTCCTCCTCCCCTCCTCCCCCTCCTCCTCTTCCTATCTTCTTATCCTTCTACAATGACTTAGATTTCATAATATGCCCTTCTGCTTCTTTCCATAGGCAATAAGGATATGAAGGAGCATAGAATAGTTAATCAATCCTTTCTGTCAGAATTTATTCTCATGGAATTTTCTGGGGTCTGGGAGCTACAGCTTCTATACTTTTTCTATTCCTTGTCTTTTACCTGGCAGCAGTTGTGGGAAATCTTCTCAACATCTAGGCAGTAGCTTTTGAGCACCACCTCCACAGCCCCATGTACTTCCTTCTCATGAATTTAGCCATGCAGGACCTGAGCCAAGTTTCAGTCAGTATCCCCAAATCTATGGTCAATTCCCTAATAAACACCGGGCACATTTTTTATATATTCTGAATGTGTTTCTCAAGTCCTCTTCTTTCTCTTCTTTTCAATACCTGATTTCATTCTTCTCACAGCCTTGGCATACGATTGGTATGTTGCCATTTACAAACCATTACCATATGAGATGCTGATGACTAAGCAAACAGGCACTCACAACTGATGTCAGCACATCATGTGACGTGCATGACTGACATCAGCTTGGCAGCAGGCTCCCTTCCCCACTTACTCCCAGAACCAGGAGAGGAGGAGCAGTCTCCTATTATTTTCAAGAAGCCCTGGAGAGGAGGAGACATGTACAGCAGTGGGGAGGCGGGAACTTTCAGTGTGGGCAACTGATTTCATGTAGTCAGAACTACTGATTTCATGGGGTCAGTCATGAGCTGCTGTGGCCATTAGGCATGAAACTCAGATCTGTCTCACTAATAAAGAGTTAACTCCAGCTTGAGCTGTGTGATATATTGACCAGCTTGCCCTGTGACACAAGGCTTTATGTGGTGCTGCTCATCATTAACACTGGCAAAGTGTGTTCTCCTTCATGGAGAGCACATGTTGCGGTGGGGGCTAACAAGTCATCCCTCTGCTGCTGCTGGGTGGGTTAGTCTGGATGGCCTCAACTATGATTGGGCTCTGGCTGTCATTGGGGAGATTCATATGTTGCAACTTGTTGATGGACAGCCCAGAGCCTATAAAATACCCTGCGCGCAGCGTCGGAGTTCTCCTGGCTTCGTGCATCGGATCACCCGCCCTCCCTCCCTGTTATTAGGCCTCTGCATTGACCTTGCTATGCCTGTCATGGGGTCGTCTGCTTTGGAGCAGGGGCCTGGTAGGAATTTTTCCATTTGGCTGATTGGCTGGTGCCATTTGGTTTTCGCCTACTGCGTAGCAATTAGTCACAACTTGTAAGGTTGGCGGTTAGGCATTGGTTATAAATTGGTTGAGGAGGGGCAGAGTTGGCTGTGGTTGCCCCTCCTATGCTGCGAAGGGGCAGGTTGGCTGTGGTTGCCCCTTCAATGCTGCTGCTGCAAGGGGAATTCCGTTAAAGGAATCCAGGGGCTCACCATGCTTGTCCGTATCCCCCGGTCGGGGGCCAGGGCCCACGCAAGAGCCCCTGGGAGCATTAGGGGAGAACGGGCGCACACTCTCTCCCCAAAGTGTTTTCCCCTATACTGACTCCACAGGCGGGTGGATGTCAGTTCTGTCCCCAGAGGGACAGATAGTCTTAACCAATGCCTAAGCAACCACTCACTTATTTTGTATTCAATAAAGTTGTGGCCAAATTAATGCCAAAAACCTAAACTTATATCTGGTGTGAAGTGTGATTTACTTGAGGGGTGGTTTGGGGACCTCGACACGCAAATTAGTAAACCAAATGCAAAAGGCTAAGGTGGTGCAATGATTTTTCTCTGCAAAGAAAACCAGTGCTCTGTCATGAAAGCCACCTTGTAGATATTTTTGTCATGCTCCTGAAAAGGAAGAACATCAGTCAACACTGTCACCTTGTGCTTATTGAAGTCTCTCAAGTGCTTGAATAATAATAATAATAAAAGGATTAGACACCCTTTTCCATTTTGTGTTTCTTTTGGAAGATTAGACTGAGGATTTATGTTGTTCTCCCACAAAGCACTAGAAAACACAATGCCCAACTTCCTTTTTGAGATTTAATATGGATAGGAATGGCTTCAGATTCATGATTACTACCACAGTGATAACACATCTGATTTTGAACCTCTAAGATTTGAGTAATTGTGAACAAAGGGGCCTGCATTCAGATGATAATCATTGGATGGATCACCAGTATTCTCTATGCTGTCTTACACACTGCAGGAACATTTTCAATTACCTTCTGTTCCAATCGTGTTGATCAGTTCTTCTGTGAAGTCCCAAAACTACTAAAATTGTCTTGCTCTGACTTATACCTAGTAGAAGTTGGAATACTTGTGTTTAGCTGTATTTCTGTTTTTGGATGCTTTGTCTTCATCATTGTAACTTATGTGTGGATCATGACTGCAGTCCTCAAAATGCCTTCGGAACAGGGACGACATAAGGCCTTCTCCACTTGTTTTCCCCACCTCCTGGTTGTCTCTGTGCTTTTGTCCACTGGATTCTTTGCCTACATCAGACCACCTAGTAATAGCTCATCTGGCCTGGATCTAGTCTTTTCTGTGATATACACTATTCTTCCACCTATGCTGAACCCATTTATCTATAGCATGAGAAACAAAGAGATCCAGGCTGCATTGTGGAAACAATTGAATTTTAAACAATTTCCTGACACTATTCCCAGATTTATTCTGAAATGTTTGGGATTTCCTTTTATAGCCCTTCCTAGGAGTTGAGATCTGCTGGGGTTGCCCTTCTTAGGGAGCAATCCAATATCCAAGAAGCAGGAATGAAAAGTATGCAGCGGAATCATTTGGTAGACACATTTGTTGTTGCCCCTTACCCCATAGATATTATTTTGTTAAGTTTTGAAAAATTAAACCATTATTACCATTCATAGTAGTTTCACCTAGATACAATGTGAACAGGGTAATTTTGCTCTTACAGCAATCCCGTTCCGTATCTTGTTGGCATCCAACTACTATCAGCTAGGACCACTTATCATCCTGTTTTGGGTTGAAGGGAGATGGAGTCCAACAAAATATCAATGGCCACTCGTCCCCACTCACTAGACTATCGGAGTGCTACTTAACAGCATTTATTTTTTCCATGTTGTTTTTTGTGTTGTTATTGGGTAAACCAAATGGAAACGTATCAACTGTTATAATAATAATAATAATAATAATAATAATAATAATAATAATAATAAATTTTTATTTATACCCCGCCCTTCCCCGCCAAACCGGGCTCAGGGCGGCTAACACCAATAAAATCACAACAAAAACATAAAACAGTTCATTAAAATACAGATTAAAATACAATTTAAAACTAAATCTAAACTTCAGCCTCATTTTTAAGTAGCCCACCAATCACCCCAAAAGAACGAAACATCAGGGTTAAACTGAAACCAACCCAAAGGCTAGGTGGAACAGCTCCATCTTGCAGGCCCTGCGGAAAGATGCCAAATCCCGCAGGGCCCTGGTCTCTTGTGCCAGACTGTTCCACCAAGTCGGGGCCAGTACTGAGAAGGCCCTGGCCCTAGTTGAAGCCAACCTAGCATCCTTGTGGCTCGGGACCTCCAAAAATTATTATTTGAGGACCTTAAGGTCCTACCTGGGACATACCAGGAGAGGCGGTCCCTTAGGTATGAGGGTCCTAAGCCGCATAGGGCTTTAAAGGTCAAAACCAGCACCTTAAACCTGACCCTGTATTCCACCGGGAGCCAGTGCAGCTGGTAAAGCACTGGATGGAGAGGAGTTAGAGCTCAAAACATATGGAAGGTTGTTCTTTAGTGATTCTTCCTCAATTCCAAGCTCACCTCTTCTTCCTAAATGATTGATCAAGGTTGACCTTTGTGACTCTAGCTTCACCCCTGACAACAGCCTAATGTAATGTAGGCTACTCTGTCAATTTCACAAGCAAGTGACACTTTAGCCAAGCTCTGTGCTAAGGTTCTTCATTTGGAGTAGCTGAGGAAACTACATGAAGCCCAGGGTGTTGACTGATCCCTTTAAGGATCCAGTTGCAGAGATTCCAAAGGAAGATTCCCAAAACACCAGACTGATCAGTTCTAGTGCTTTATTATAAAGATATATCAAGAGAAATACTATGTATGAATGTAGGATTCCTAGCTGCTACACCTCAGATCAGACACTGAAGCAGCAAGCACCGTGGCTTTGTCTGTGAGGGGCCAATTGATATGGGCTGCTCTTTCACCAAAACCAAAATGAGTTCTATCTTAATAGATCTCTGAAGTAGCAACAGACCAACAGTGTAGAAGAAAGGTTGAATTTATTGAGCAGAATAGGCCTTTATACCCACATTTAAAAAGTGCAGAAGCTTACCCAAGATCAAATAAAGAGGCAGACAATAAATTCTTAAAATAGAGGAACCAAACAGCCAACAACACACACAAACCCATGACACTCACACCGTCCCAAACAAAACATTTAACCCAACAGCCCAAAATGAACGTAATTATGAATGAAATTCTAGAGAAAGGAGAAATACCGAGATCGTGGCAGGAGGCTTTGATAACACTCCTCCCAAAACCTGGTGTGGATCTAAAATTTACAAAAAACTATAGACCAATATCGCTATTAAACATAGATTATAATTTTTTTACAGGAGTTATTGCAAATAGGATGAAGATGGTGTTAAAAAGAATCATTGGAAAAGATCAAGCAGAGTTTCTCCCCGAAACACAAATAAAAGATAATACAAGAGTTATAATAGATCTATTAGAATATGCCGAGATGAATCCAAGTAAGAAAATAGTGATGTTATAAGTAGATGCAGAGAAAGCATTTGACAGCATATCCTGGAAATTCATGTTGAATACCTTAGAGAATTTGAAAATAGGAGAGAAAATCCTGAAGGGAATGAAAGCCATATATAATAAACAATGTGCAAAACTAATTATAAATAACAAAATTTCAGAGGGTTTTGAGATCGAAAGAGGAGTAAGACAAGGCTGTCCACTGTCTCCATTATTATTTATTACAGAATTAGAAACTCTACTAAAAACACTAAGAAATGATAATGAAATTAAAGGGATAAAAGTTGGAAATTATTGTTATAAAGTGAAAGCATATGCTGATGACGTGATAATCTGAAGACTTTTGGATTGTTGGAAAGCCTTCAAACCAACTTAGCACACAAATGGAGTCCAGCAAGTTTCTGCTGCGCACGTTCTCACTTGCTTCTCCTGTGCCATCCGCAGAGTATCTTCTTGCGCAACGGTGTGTGTGCATGCCAGCAATTATAGACGACAAAGTCCAGCTTCTTTTCCTAATCTAGAAGCTTTATTTACAAGGCATAAATTACATTCCTGGAGAGACACAAGACATTTTCACCTTCTCCTTCTCTGGCCCAAAAACGAAAAGAACAGATACAAAAACAACAAGTATCACATTACACAGACTCTCCCGGCGATAGGAAAACCGGATGTGCGGGGCGACCTGGTTGAGCTTGTTAAGTCTGAAAGCTTCAAACCTCTACATAATCACAGTAGAATTACCACTTACAAGCATACAAAAAGCCCTGGAAAGAATAAAAGAGTTTGGTAAATGCTTGGGTTTTAAATTAAATAAAGAAAAATCAAAATTAAAGAGATGTTAAGAAAATGGGAAAAATTAAAACTATCTCTGATGGGGAAAATATCGGTGATTAAAATGATGATACTCCCAAAGATTTTGTTTTTATATCTAGTGACACCTGTTATAATTGGAGTTAAGTACCTGAAGGATTGTCAAAAAGACTTAGCCAATTTCATCTGGTGGGGGGGGGAAGCGAGGATCAAATATGAAATAATGATTAGCCCTAAAGAAATAGGAAGCTTTGGAGTTCCAGACCTAAAAACCTATTATGAAGCAGCTTGTTGGAGCTGGTTAAGGGATTGGATAATGTTCAGTAACAAGGAAATTTTAGCATTGGAAGGATGGGATAAATTATACGGATGGCATGGATACTTACTATATGAGAAGTTAAAGATGCACAGAAGATTCACCAATCATCCAAAATTGGAAGCAGTTTTGGATGAAAAATATAAATTTTGCGGTATCATACCAATTAAAAGAAAATTTTATGAAGATCCATCATAGATGGTATATGTCACCTGACAAACTAGTCAAAATTAATAAATCTGGAAATAATAGGTGTTGGAGGTGTAATGACAATATTGGAACATAGTTTCATATTTGGTGGATGTGCCCGAAAATTAAAATCTTTTGGAATATGATACACGTAGAAATAAAAAAACTAATCAAAACATCACATAACAAAAGAGCGGAGACTTATTTATTAGGCATAATGAATAGTGAGATCACAAAAGAAAAAGTAAATATTTTCCTATATGCAACAACTGCTGCTAAAACCTTGGTGGTACAACACTGGAAGGGAAATGGCATACCAACGAAGGGAGAGTGGCAGAGCAAACTGTTCGAGTATCTGGAACTTGAAAGTTGACCGGTTATATAAGACAAAAGCCAAAAAATATAATACAAAAACAATTGAAATACCTCAATGACTATTTAGGTAGACAAGGAGTAAATGAGAGATATTGCTTATGGAATTAAGAGATGTTCAATTTGTTGGTAGTATGAAAATGACAGATGAAAAATGCAGATGTCAGAAAAATGAAGCGTTGTAGTTAGCAGTGGAAGTCATCTATCGAGATATTAATTGTTTTCTTTCTGTATTTAAAATTAGAAGCAGTTACAGGTAGGTAGCCGTGTTGGTCTGCCATAGTCAAAATAAAATAAAAAATTCCTTCCAGTAGCACCTTAGAGACCAACTAAGTTTGTTCTTGGTATGAGCTTTCGTGTGCATGCACGGTATCTGAAGAAGTGTGCATGCACACGAAAGCTCATACCAAGAACAAACTTAGTTGGTCTCTAAGGTGCTACTGGAAGGATTTTTTTATTTATTTTGTTTTAAAATTAGAAGGTCTCTGGAAGAAACCTTCTACCTTTTTTATCTTTTCATTTTCTTTGCTTTCTCTTCTAACTTCTCCTTACTTTTCTTTTGTCTTTTATTCTCTTTCTTTTCTTTCTTCGTGTTATAATTTGTCACTTTCTGTACTCAATTTATTAGTTCTATTACCCGAAATGAATTTAATTTAAAATCTAAGCCTTATAGCTATCAGGAGTGTAATATGTATTTTATCCGACATATGTATTTTTAATATGCAATAAATTTCTAAATTTTATTTTTTAAAAAACCCAACAGCTAACATACAATAGCAGCCAACCGACTGAACCCCTCCTGCCACTTGCAGGGAGACCCAGGGGTTGCAGGGGCTATGCAGTACCAGCAATAGCATTGGCCTGCATCAAGAGTCCCTCTTGTCTGGCTCAAACCCTGCAATTTTTATCAGCTCCAGGCAGCGACGTAGCTAGCCGCTCGTGTGCCGGGGGCGGTGCACACATCCCGCAGGTGGGGGTGGGGCAAGCCACCCATGGGGGTGGGGAGTCCCGCGTGGAGCTTCTCCGCCATCATCCCTCAGCTGTAGATGTTGTTTACAGGTCATCCAGAATATCACATCATTTGGTTCTACATGCAATGGACCTCTGAGAAATCCTTCATTTTGTAAGGATACCTTAACTTTAATATGTCCTTCTTAATACAGAAAAGCTCCACGCTGGTATAGCAGCTGTTTCCATGCAGGAACTTCAAGTTCAAACCTGGACATAAATAAAGAAATTGAAAATAATGATTGACATTGATCTCACTCCAGTGAGTGGTCTTATGAGGTTACTCCTGCTAATTATCTATCTAAGTCTGTTAGGGAAACATAAGAAAACAAAGGTGATGAAAAAAGTCTCAGCAAAATTTCAGATCAGGTGTGCAAAGCTCTTGGGAACATGTCTCCAAGAAAGCAGAGCAAACAAAAACATAAATTTCCCTCCACAACCCTGTTTAGGGACACATCGACAAACACATAGAAGACCCCATTTCAAATAAACAATGAAAATGCTTCAGTGAATAGACAAAGGCAAACATTTCATTTACGCAAAAGCAAAAGGGGGAGATATTGCATCTACTGCTTACATGATTTCTGAGGAAAGGTAAGCCAACAGTTTCTTATTTGTTCATCCATCCATCTTTGTTTCAAAGTGTCAATTTTCCCTCCTCATATTCTCTCATACTCAAAAGATATATGTAAATATGAAAGTGGCTTATATTTGTGGTTAATGCACAATCAAACATATGGTATCTAAAGACACTATAAGCACATTTTATGTTCACATTTTCAAGCAAAATCATCATTCTTGTGGCACCTGACAGATAAATTTATGATGGCATATCCTTTTTAGAGGAAAGGATTGCAAACAGTGGGGTCAGTATAATATGAAATGCAGTAAGTGCAAATAATGAAATTTATATTATATTGGTGGCAATTCACAGAACAGTTTCTGATTAAAAGAAAAAAAGCCTCCTGAATTGGTAAGTTGTTTAAGGCATGCAGTATGTTAAAAGTCCACTGTTCTAATTCAGTCAACAAACCTCTTGCTGGAATGTAATATGGAGTTTTCATGTTATATTCAGCCTTTGAAGCCCATTTATTATTCTGTGCAGAGACTGGCCTGTTTGTCCAATGTAGAATTCAGAAGGGCATCTGATGACATATATTACATTGGAAGCAGGGAAGGTGAATGAAGCCCTGCTATTCTGGATAATACCATGGCAATGATATATATATAGTTCAACCATCCAAGGTGTTTTTGTGTGGAGAAATGATGCATTCACAGAGCAGGAAATGGAGAGTAGCTCTTAATAGGGAAAAAAGTAATGCTGTATAACTAGGGCAGTGGGTTATGCTTACGTTATGAATGCAACATATTCATATTCTCTCATACTCAAAAGGTAAATAGGAAAGTGGCCTATATTTGTGGTTAGTGCACAATCAAACATATGGTATCTAAGAGACACTATAAGCATATTTTATCTTCACATTTTCAAGCAAAATCATCATTCTTGTAGCACCTGACAGATAACAAATTTATTAGGGCATATCTTTTTGTGGAAGAAAGGATTGCAAACAGTGAGGTCAGTGTAATATGAAATGCAGAAAATACAAATAATGAAATTTATATTATATTGGTGGCAATTCACAGAACAGTTTCTGATTAAAAGAAAAAACCCTCCTGAATTGGTAAGTTGTTTAAGGCATGCAGTATGTTAAAAATCCATTGTATCATGTCCAGACTGCTTTTCTGAGGGATGGAAAGAAGACCACATTTCCACTGTCAAACCCTGGCAGGGTTTTCTGGGATGTCGGTCCCTTCCAACTCTACAATTCTTTTATTCTAATCAGCATGTTTTTCTTTGCTCTGCACACAAGTATCAAAATAAATGGAGAATCACTTCTAGTATTCTTATGGGTTTTATTCTCTCTCTCTCTCTCTCTCTCTCTCTCACACAGGTAACACACCGTTGTTTTCACATACAGAATGGCTAATCTGACTTCTACTTCTGGATTCCTGCTTCTGGAATTTTCTCCAGTCCGAGAGCTGCAGGTCTTACACTTCTTTCTGTTCCTAGCATTATACTTAATAATCATAATGGGGAATCTTCTGATCATTGTTGTGATAGTTCTTGACCATCGTCTGCATATACCAATGTACTTCTTCCTAATGAACTTGGCCATTTCTGATATTGGCTCAGTTTCTGTCACTCTACCCAAATCAATGTTTAACTTACTCATGAACAGCACTCACATTTCATATTCTGAATGTGTCTCTCAAATTTTCTTCTTTTTAGTCTTTGAATGCTTTAATTTTGCTATCTTAATAATAATGGCACATGACCGGTATGTTGCCATTTGCAATCCGCTGCAATATGAACAAATCATGAATGAAGGAGCCTGCGTTCAGATGACAACCATTGCGTGGATTGTCGGTATTCTCTATTCTGCGTTACACACTGCCGGCACATTTTCAATGAACTTCTGTTCCAATAGTGTTGATCAATTCTTCTGTGAAATCCCCAAATTAATGAAATTGTCTTGCTCTGACTTATACCTAGTTGAAGTTGGATTTCTTGTATTTAGTTATATCATAGCATTGGGATGCTTCATATTCATTATTAAAACTTATGTGCGGATCTTCACTACTGTCCTCAAAATCCCTTCCAAACAGGGACAGCATAAGGCCCTCTCCACTTGCCTGCCCCACCTCCTTGTTGTCTCTCTCTACATGTTCTCTGGATTCTTTGTTTATGCAACACCACACAGTAATATCTCACCTGACCTGGATCTAGTCTTTGCTGTGATATATGCTATACTTCCTTCTTTATTAAATCCCTTCATCTATAGCTTGAGAAACAAAGAGATCCAGACTGCATTGCAGAAGCTATTGAATCTTAAACACTTGTATGGCACTGTTCCCAAATTTGTTCTGAAAATGTGAAATGTTGTAGAGCTCTGTCTGGGAGGAGAGATCTTACATGATGACGTTATTAGTGTCCCATCAGTAGATGAATTACACAGTGTGGGGACATGTGGGTGGGCCTGTTCCATGGTGGCTCCACAGATTTGGAATTCCATTTCCCTTGAGATTTCACGGGCATTCGTGCTGTTTTCTTTCTGATTTCACCTTAAAACAAGGGTATTTTTAAGAGGGGGGATTACCATTGAATCCATGCTCAGCTGCTTGTTTTACTATTGTTTATGTGTTCTTGGTTTTAACTTGTGCGGATTGTATTCTGTTCTAGGTTCCTTGTTCTAAGTTCTGAAATAACTGGATAGGATTGGGATATCCATATTTTAAATAAATAAAGAGTAATGTCCTTTTAAAAATTAGAATACACCTTTACCAGATTGTTAACCTTGCTTGTTAAAAATAAATAAATAAATGTTGTTCTCTACCCATATTATTTTGGCAATGCTGCCTTGTATCCAGGACTCCCAACAGTTCCAGCCAGCAGGGCTTTTGGCTACATTTTTAAAGGATTACAGCTTGAAAATGAATGTGAATTTCCCTGAACATTTGCTGAATCTGAAATTTATACCATGAAATGTGAAAATTGCTTTGTGGAAACTGGGTGTTTTGTTGTTGTTATTATTTAGAAAAATACTCTTTAAATTTTAACTCCATCTTCTTCTTTGGCGATCACTCGTAGCCGAGTAAGATTGTCTTCCATAAACACGGTTTTAACAATAGTCTGTAAGTGACTGTGGAGGCCAATTCTGGATCCATACGTCCTTCTACAGTGGGGACATTGGTTTCCGGGAGGGAGTTGAGCCTTCCTCTTAGCACTTTTCTCCCTTGCTTGTATACAGCTGCCGAGCTGCTTGTCCACCAGGTTTCTCTTACGCACAGCAACCCAGGCCATGTGGGCGGGGAGGGGGGTTAAAGTGATTTTTAGGAAGTCATTAGTTTGCACCAGGCGTCCTATTGGGAAGACCCAGTTTTCTGAGTGCAATTGGGGCAGTACAGGATTCCTTTGGGTGTACTAACCTGCCCGTTGCACCAAGGATTCCCTGCCCGAGCTGCTTCAGGTCATGGCGGGTGTGCTCCTGTATACACCTACTTTGGTTGTCCTGGGGGATTTCAACATCAATGCTGACATGACCATACAAGGGGCCACTAGGGACTTCGTACAAAGCATGGCCCCCATGGGGCTGTCCCTGAATAAGTTTGGCCCAACTCATAGCGGACATGCCTTAGACCTGGTGTTCAACTCCATGTATGTTGGTGGTCTGACATTAAGTAAAAGTGAAACAAAAGAAGTGCCATGGTCAGATCACTTCCTGGTGCAGCTGGACTTCTCCACCACCCTTCCCCATTGCAGGGTGGTGGAACCGATTCGGATGGCCCGCCTCCGCCACTTAATGGATCCAAATGGCTTCCAGAGAGTGGTAGGTTTGGTAGGGTGGTTTCCACCAGAGCTGAAGGTGATGAAACAATCGCTGAGACAGCTAGAGCACCGGTGGTGGAAAACTCACTCTGAATTGGACTGGACACGGGTTAGAGCTCAACGTCAGGTCTACCAAGTAGTGATGGCGAAAAGGATCTTCTTTGCCACCTCTACTGCATCTGCAAAAAACAGCAGCAGGAGATTCTTTCAGTTGGTTCACAATCTATCAGAACTACCTTCGTCATCGGGGCCTGATAGGGACCCCAAGATTTCCTGCAATGCTTTTGCAAAGTTTTTTTTGCAGATAACGTTGATCAGATTCGGAAGGAGGTAGACTCCACCGTGGGAGCAGGGCCGGGGCGGGAGAGTGCCGGAATCCTGTCTAGTCATGTTATATGGGATCAATTTCAATCTGTTACCTCCGAGGATGTGGACAGGCTGCTTGGACGGGTGAAACCAACCACCTGTCTTTTTGATCCTTGTCCATCCTGGCTGATAAAAGCAAGCCAGGAAGGGCTGGGCGATGGGCTCTGTGGGGTGGTGAATGCATCCCTC
The DNA here is from genome assembly GCA_900245905.1 of Lacerta viridis. Lineage (NCBI taxonomy): Eukaryota > Metazoa > Chordata > Lepidosauria > Squamata > Lacertidae > Lacerta > Lacerta viridis. The sequence continues at coordinate 21,573 of OFHU01001852.1, forward strand.
TGTGAGGGAGCCTTCCCAGGCCCACTGAAAGAGGCGGTCATTAAACCGCTTCTTAAAAAAACATCTTTAGACCCGGCCAATATGGCCAACTATCGCCCAGTCTCAAATCTTCCATTCTTGGGCAAGGTGATTGAGTGGGTTGCTGAACAACTCCAAGCATGCCTGGAGGATGCAGACCATTTGGATCCCTTCCAATCGGGATTCAGGCCTCAGCACGGGACTGCAAACCCAGCCAGATGGGCGGGGTATAAACAAACAAACAAACAAATAACTGCCTCAGTGCTTTAGTCAGAACAACTGAATCTGTATCCACCACCCATGTGCTGGTTCATGACTAGGGGCTTCCAGATTTCATGATCCTGCCCCCGTTACCATTGCCATGGGACTTTTGGGGTTTGGGTTGTTCTTTTGGAAGATGCCTGTGCGTGAATTTGTTTTATGTGTGTAGATCAGTGCACGTTGACCAATGCACAGTCTTCGCAGTAGGGCTCTGTTCCGATGGCATGAAGTAGTCACGACAAACGTAGATTCCTATCTGCTGCAGCCTTCATCCGCCTTCACAGCCATTGTAACATACCACTTGTTATCATTCACCTGTTATGTCATTGAGGACTTCTTGGATCATTCTTTGTCTAGCTCCTTCCCTTTGACCTCACCGCCTTGGGTGACCCTGCTGGGAGTACAAGATTCCTGATGACTTCGCTCACAAGGGTTATAGGAACATGCAAGCCCACTGACCATGACAAGGTGATGATCCAGTGAGTGGGTAAATTTTAACTATATACACACTGTAAACATGAAGACAGGACTTAATATATTTTCATATGGTGATACTATGTGGCTTAATAAATAAAGATTTAATTTACCACAATTTTTAGTGAAACACCATTGTTAGTGAAACACTATCCAAGTCAAATTATTTGTTTGTGTGTTAGTGTATAGATGGAAAGATTGATACAGACTAATATTGTTATCGGATTAAAGGATTTGCTTTGAATATTTGGTTCCCCCTTTTAAGCCCATTATGTTGTATCTCTATGAATGGACTCCATAAGAGAAGGCACTACAGTCCATTGAGTTGGCTTAAAGAGATAGTGATTCATGTTTGCAGAAGGAGGCAGGAGGCTCCCCTTCTTCAGCTGGATGCCACATCATCATACTGGTAGGAAAACCGCAGGCCAAAATAGGCTCTTGCACAACCTTTTTATGATTGGCAGGCACCTTCCTGAAAGGTGCTTTGGTGATTGTAAGGGTCACGGCAAATCACCTCCAGGTGGCTGTGCCTACAGTCATGGGAAGCAGTGGTGGAGGAAGTTGCAAAGGTGCAAGGGGAGACGGAGGGAGCAGGAGAGTGACAAGCAGCAGCGGCGGGGTGGTGGTGTTGTTGTGGGAGCATAGGGCATACCAGCTCCTATTTTTATTTAAAACCAAACCAAAAACCAATGGCATATGTTTTTCTTATCTTATGTTACAGTATATTGATTGTGTGGCAATGTCCTGACCCCCCGTGGTAAAATAATGACACATGACACACTATATAAGGTTAATGGGCAGAAAAAGGCACAACTTTACTGGTTACAGATGATGAGTGGTATTGGCTTAGGCATTGGATCTAACCGACTATATCTGACTCCAGCCTATCCGCTGGGAGTCCGGGAAGGGTTAACCAGCAGTAGAGGGAGTCCTGCTGATGCACATCAACTAGAAGCTCCCCCTGGGTTCACCGATAGGGGGCATGCCTTGGCCCTAACCTCCCTAGGCTTTGGACAGGGCCACACCCCCCTGAATCCTTTAACAGAATATCCTTCAATACGCAGGGCAGCTGATGGCGCTACCTCCCCTTTTCTCTTCTACAGAAATATTCCAATGCCTAACCGCCAAAACCAAGAGTTGTGACAAATCGCTAAGAGGTAGGCGAAAACCACATGGCTAGTGCCAATTTGCCAAGTGGAAAAATTCCTACCAGGCCCCTCAATGGCGACCAACCGAAGTCCATTGCAAGGTCAAGGAAAAGAAAACCTTGAAGGGGGGTGGGTGGGAAAACTGGAGCAGCTGGAAGCTGGGAACAGTAAGATTTCCTGGCTGTGCCCTGCATTAATTGGGCAGACCACACATCCAGGGTAACTGGATTGGTCCGCCTGTCAACTGATGTGGCCAGGATTTCCCCTGTTGCACAGGGGCTGGGCACCCACCGCCCGCGCACTTGGGGAGTCTGTGACCACCCGCAACACCACATCCTCCTAAGGGCAGAAGTGGCTTTAGTAAACCAAACACAAAAGGCTAAGGTGGCACAATGCTTTTTCTCTGCAAGAGAAAACCAGTGCTGTGTCACAAAAGCCACCCTGCAGATAGTTTTGTCATGCTCCTAAAAAGGAATAACATCAGTTAACACTCAAGGAACTACCATCAAAGGAGTCACCTTGTGCTTATTGAAGTCCTTCAAGTGCTTGAATAAAATTAAAAGATTAGCGATCCTTTTCCATTTGGTGTTTCTTTTAATAATAATAATATAATAATAATAATTTATTATTTATACCCCGCCCATCTGGCTGAGTTTCCCCAGCCACACTGGGTGGCTCCCAATCAAGTGTTAAAAACAATACAGCATTAAAGTTCCAACTTTTAAAGTTGGAATTGGAAGATTAGACAGAAGATTCATGTTGTTCTCCCACAAAGCACTAGAAAATGCAACACCATATTAGATCCTTTTTAAGATCTAATATGGATAGGAATGGCTTCAGATTCATGATTACTGTGATAACACATGTGATTTTGTATCTCTAAGACTGTAGTTTGTAGGAGAAGGAACTGCTGAAGTGGTCAAACCAAGTCTCTTTGTTAAGGTAATGGACCTAGCCAGCTTGCTAAGTATCCTATTTACATGTCAAAACAAAATCGAAAATTCTTTCTAGTAGCACCTTAGAGACCAACTGAGTTTGTTCTGGTATGAGCTTTCGTGTGCATGCACACTTCTTCAGATACACTGAAACAGAAGTCACCAGATCCTTAAATATAGTGGGGAGTGGGGAGGGGTATTACTCAGAAGGGTGGTGGGAATGGGTGATCAGCTGATAGTGTAACCTACAGGTTTTCCACACTATCAGCTATCACCCATTCCCACCACCCTTCTGAGTAATACCCCTCCCCACTCCCCACTATATTTAGGATCTGGTGACTTCTGTTTCAGTGTATCTGAAGAAGTGTGCATGCACACGAAAGCTCATACCAAGAACAAACTTAGTTGGTCTCTAAGGTGCTACTGGAAGAATTTTGATTTTGTTTTGACTATGGCAGACCAACACGGCTACCCACCTGTAACTGGAATATTTACATGTCTTAGGTATAAAAGAGGAGAGTTATTTTAGGGTTGTTGTTGTTGTTTTTTTTTTTGGAATATCATAGCCTATACGTTTTGTATAATATTCAGTATTTCTGTAAAGAAATTCTTTTTATTTATTTATTAAGGGTCTCTGAAGGGATTCCCAGCAAATAACTTTTACATGTGTAAACGACACAAAGCAAACATAAAACAGCAGTAAATTCATTCATTTGTTCATTTAACATGAGCGATAAAAATTACATAAGTGTCCTAAAATAAATAAAAAAGAGCACTGTCAACCTGAGGTTATGTGTTTCAGGTTGTGTCACCAAAAAACGCATTTGCTGAAGCTTGGCCCTTGTGCTGGCTCAGCTCCACAACGGTTTTGTCAAACAGATTAACATTCAGGAACTAAAACTTACAACCCTTTGTAACATACCAAACATGAACAGCCACCACCAACTGCATCCGCAAAATGCTTTGTTGAGCCAGCCTCTCAGCAATGTTCTATTCTCTCTGGTGGGAACAGCTGTAAAAGGCAACATGGAACAACCCTTTGCAGGTATAGTACTTGCACTTTAAGCCTTAACCTGAACATCAAGGGATCAAAATATAATTAATTATAGGCATCAACATTCCTATTGCCTTATTTGTGGTAATCATCTATTTAGGTTGGTTAGGAAACAAACTGTGAAGGGAAGGGGGGGAAATTCAACACACTTTTCTGATCAGGCGCACTGGGCTCCTGGGAGCATGTCTCAAAGAAGCCAAAGACAACAGAACTATAAATTCCTTCCCACAGCAGAAAAACCTCAGTGTTGGTAGATACACACAGAGAGCTAGGTTTCAAAGAAAGAATTAAGAAAGATCAAAGAAATGGTTGAACTACATGCCTTTTCTGCCCATTGAAACATTGTTGAGACAAGATAAAGTTCATTCTACATCATGCAACATAATACTTGAAAGTTTTCTTTCTAAGCTACTGGAGTCTCTCCTTTGAAAACGGCTGTATTTGAGCTGAAAGGAGATTTCTGCTTGGAAGCGGTGGTGGTTATTTCAATAATGTAAGTGAGTACATCCATTTTCAACAATTTAATAGTAAAATTCTATGCTCAAAGTTTGTCTCATTAAATTTAGTGGGAATTACTCCCAGATAGGTGTTCAGAGCATTGCAACCAGTATTACTAAATATACATGTTTGTTATTAAGAAAATCAGTTGTAACAATTCAATCCATAAGTAATAACACTATACCTCTTGATGAATTGCAATTTAGTAGTTTCAAGGTGCAATCACCTTTTTGCAGCCCCCCCCATGCAAGCATATTAAGCTCAAAAAATAGTCTGAGTCCATTTCCATGAATTTCTAAGGGTGCTGGAATTACCAAGAGGGACCCCTCTGCCAATCTTAACACAAGACAGAGTCTGTACGGAAGGAGGCTGTGAGAGACTAAAGGACCCTTCCTTTTGTCTTATCACTTTGTCCTCTCAATTATTCACTTATACCTTTAGCCTTTCTGTAAACCCTCTTTATTTTTTAAAAAAACTCATGGTTTTTTTAAAAAATAAAATAAAATAAAATAAAATAAAAGAGAGTCCCTTTCCAGCACCAAAGGGCTCGGTACCCTTTTCAACTCTAGGCTATATATGAGACTATCCCTTGTGTCCACAGTATAAGGGGTTCAGCCACTAGAAATCCCTTACTGTAAAAGCTCGCCTCTTCCCTGAGGTAACTTTGTGACACCCTGGGTCTGTCCGCCTATTTCACCCTCTCAGTGCACCTCGAAGACACACACTAACCGTTCCTCTCCTGAAGGAAGTTTTGTCTTTTTAATGAGTGTTCACACAAAAGAGTTTCATGTACCTTTGCTGGAAAATAACACAGACGACTTTCTTATTGGCACCTTAATGATGGAAATTTAATTGCTTAAGATCGTAATGGTTGCATTAAGGTTTCTTGTGTGCAAGCTTAGTTTCACCGCCAATATCTTTGTTAATCATATAATAGATAACCTTACGAATACCTAACCTAAACCGACTCTCACAGACCTTCTTTTCACCCACCCCACACTCCCTCTCCCAAGCACCCTCTCAACTGACAAACGGTTGCCCATTCTCTTTAACCATTCAGCCGCTCCGCCCCTCATGGAATGTTCAGTTCACTTCAACCTGGAGTCTGAGTTAACCCTTGATGGGTCAGGTTGAAAAGGATAGAACAAACAGTGCAAAAACGTCACAGAGGCAATCTCAGATATTAGGAGAACTATTCACTTAGCATTCTAAATAGTAATATGAGTAGTGTAATTGTGCCCAGAAACTAATTTGTAAACCAATGCACGTGGTTTATGAGTTCAAAATTGAAGCCTGGTCAATAATAAGACTGTTGCATTTGGAAGCAGCTGGAATTTCTGAAGTATCTACATATTCTTCCTGAGACTACATTAGTTATACAGAATTTTCTCCTGTGTCCCAAAGCTTTTCATCCATTGAAATGCATTTCTGACATCCACTTCCTTGTACTATGAGGTAAATGTTGAAGGGGCAACAGGATTAACATAGTCCTCCCTACACGAAGCACACATTTCATGATAGATTGCAGTACTGCCCATAATATTAATAAATATGAATTTAAATTGTCTGCATACAAGCATTGAATAAAACGGAGAATCAGTTCTGCTATTTGATGGGATATTCTCTCCCCCACAGGTAGCACACAGTCCTGTACGACATACAAAATGCATAATCTGACTTCCACATCTGGATTTCTACTTCAAGAATTTTCTCAGGTCCGAGAACTACAGATACTACATTTCTTTGTGTTCCTAGGACTATACTTGATAACGATAATTGGGAATCTTTTGATCATCTTTGTAATAGCCCTTGACCATTACCTGCATACACCAATGTACTTCTTCCTCATGAACTTGGCCGTTTCTGATATTGGAATGGTTACTGTCATTCAACCCAATTCTATGTTTAATTCAATTATTAACAACAGGCACATTTCTTATGCTGCATGTGTCACTCAAGTTTTCTTCTTTTTCCTTTTTGGGTGCTCTGATTTTACCGTGTTAACCATAATGGCACATGACAGGTATGTTGCCATCTGTAATCCACTGCAATATGAAGTAATTATGAACAAAGGGGCCTGCATTCAGATGACCACCATTGCATGGATCACCAGTATTCTCTATGCTGTGCTACACACTGCAGGCACATTTTCATTACCTTCTGTCCAATCGTGTTGATCAGTTCTTCTGTGAAGTCCCAAACTACTAAAATTGTCTTGCTCTGACTTATACCTAGTTGAAGTTGGACTTCTTGTTTAGCTCTATTTCTGTTTTTGGATGCTTTGTCTTCATCATTGTAACTTATGTGTGGATCATGACTGCAGTCCTCAAAATGCATTCTGAACAGGGACGGAAAAAGGCCCTCTCCACCTGCCTTCCCCACCTCCTCGTTGTCTCTGTGCTTGTGTCCACTGCATTCCTTGCCTACATCAAACCACCTAGTAATAGCTCATCTGGCCTGGATCTAGTCTTTTCTGTGATATACACTATTCTTCCACCTATGCTGAACCCATTCATCTATACCATGAGAAACAAAGAGATCCAGGCTGCATTGAGGAAACAACTGAATCTTAAGCAGTTTCCTGACACTGTTCCCAGATTTATTCTGAAATGTTTGGGATTTCCTTTTATAGCCCTTCCTAGGAGGTGAGATCTGTTGAGGTTGCCCTTCTTAGGGAGCAATCCAATATGCAAGAAACAGAAATGATAAATATGCAGCAGAATCATTTGGTAGACACATTTGCTGTTGCCCCGTACCCCATATATATTATTTTGTTGAGTTTTGAAAAATTAAACCATTATTACCATTCATAGTAGTGTCACCTAGGGTAATTTTGCTATTGCAGCAATCCCTACCCTGGAACATTCCATATCTTGTTGGCATCCAACTACTATCAGCTAGGACTACTTATCATCCTTTTTTGGTTCCTCATTCACAAGAGTACTGGAGCACTACTTAAATCACTTGGTTTTCTGTTGTCATCTAAAAGAAATGCATGGTATTAAAGTAAAAGCTTTTATTTTTCCCTGGGTTGTTTTTTGTGTTGTTATTGGGTAAACCAAATTGAAAGGTATCATATGTTTCACCATACAGAGAGGAGTTATAGCTCAAAACATCTGGAAGATTCCAGGTTGGTGGTGGAAGGGCAGGGGCAATATATTTTCATACTTTGAACAGCAAACCAATGCTGTGATGCAAAAACAACCCAGGACATTTTTGGCCTTCTTCTGAGAAGTAATCACATAAGCCAACCTTGATGTTGGCACCCTTTTACATTTTTTATTTCTTATCAATCACTTGTTGTTTCTGTACTTTATAAAATAAAAGTTGCTGTGTCAAAAGCGGAAAGCACAAGGCCACCTATGCCTCTTGGATTGCGATTCTTCCACATTTCCACTACAACTACTTACACTAGAGGTCAAAATTTTGGACACTTGTGTATACGAAAAGACAGCAGTGGAAGCTGGCAACAAGAGTCCAATTAACCACCCTTCACTTAAAGGACTGTTCCCCAGTCCGATTTATCTCTTATATAAGGGTGTCACTGTCAGGCAACCAGCATGAGAAGTCTAAACTCTCCCAACCAACTCATCCAAAACTAAGACTTCAAAGCAACCAGATAAGCACATATGATCTCATTCTACAACTTCAATTATCTGAAGAATATCTTGGTATCTAAAGAAGTGTGCATGCACATGAAAGCTCATACCAAGAACAAACTTAGTTGGTCTCTAAGGTGCTACTGGAAGGATTTATTTTTATTTATTTTTTATTTTGTTTTGACTATGGCAGACCAACACGGCCACCTACCTGTAACTGCAACTTCAATTAGTTAGTCCTAGGGTTATCTTTACTCCGAATATGGTGTTTAAAGGCCTTCCAGGACATTTGCACCCTTTGGTTCTACACACAATGGGCCTCTGAGAAATCCTTTATTTTGTTGGGATAACTTAACTTTAATATGTCCTCCTTAATACAGAAAAGTTCCAAGCTGATATAGCAACTGTTCCCATGCTAGAACTCCAAGCCTAAACCTGGACACCAATTCTGCATTGACCCAGCTCCAGTGAGTGGTCTTATGAGGTGACTCCTGTTAATTATCTATCTAAATCTGTTAGGGAAACAAATAACAAAATCAAGGTCAAGAAAAAAGTTCAGCCTTTTCATCAGCTGTACAAGGCTCCTGGGAACATGTCTCCAAGAAAGCAAAGCAAACAAAAACATAAATCCCTCCCACAACCAAAATGAAAACCCCTTTAGAGACACATTGACAGACACACAGAAGACCCTATTTCAAATAAACAATGAACAGTGAGCAGACAAAGGCAAACATTTCTTTGATGCAAAAGCAGATGGGAGAGAAAATGCATCATCTGCAGATATACTTTTGAGGAAGAGTAAGTAAACATTTTCTCGTCCCCCTTTATTCTCAACATTCTTATTCCCATTAACCTATTTTTCCTCCTAGCATTTGCTCATAGCCATATCTAAATATGGTAGTGGCTTATATGTGTGGTTAATGCATAATCAAACATACAGATATAAGAGACTCAATAGGCACATTTTGTTTCACATTTTCAAGCAAAATCATCATTCTTGTGACACCTGAAAGACTAACAAATTTATTAGGGAATATCTTTTTGTGGGAGGAAGGATTGCAAGCAGTAAGGTCAGTGGAATATGAAATGCGGTAAGTGCAAATAATGAAATTTATATTATATTGGTGGCAATTCACAGAACAGTTTCTGATAATAATAATAAAAACCACATCTCCTGAATTGGTAAGTTGTATAAGGCATGCAGTATGTTAAAAGTCCACTGTTCTAATTCAGTCAACAAACCTCTTGCTGCAATGTAATACAGAGTTTTCATGTTATATTCAGCCTTTGAAGCCCATTTATTATTCTGTGCAGAGACTGGCCTGTATGTCCAATGGAGCATTCAGAAGGGTATGACTGGCATCTGATGACATACAGGTATATTACATTGAAAGCAGGGCAGGTGAATGAAGCACTGCTATTCTGGATAATACCATGGCAAACCTTTCCATGATGTATATAGTTCAACCATCCAAGATGTTTGTGCGTGAAGAAATGATGCTTTCAAAGAGCAGGTAAGGGAGTCGCACTTAATGAAGAAAAATTGTAATGCTAGTCAAATGATATCACACTCCTTCTCCCTTCATGGAATGCGTATCTTACCAGTGAATTGTAGCACTTTCCATTACATTAATCAGCATGACTATAATTGCTCTGCATACAATCATTAAATGAATAGTGAATCACTTCTAGTATTCTTATGGGTCTCTCTCTCTCTCTCTCTCTCTCTCTCTCTCTCTCAGGTAACACACCGTTGTTTTCACATACAGAATGTCTAATCTGACTTCTACTTCTGGATTCCTGCTTCTGGAATTTTCTCAGGTGCCGAGAGCCCTGCAGGTCTTACACTTCTTTCTGTTCCTAGCATTATACTTAATAATCATAATGGGGAATCTTTTGATCATTGTTGTGATAGTTCTTGACCATCGTCTGCATATACCAATGTACTTCTTCCTAATGAACTTGGCCATTTCTGATATTGGCTCAGTTTCTGTCACTCTACCCAAATCAATGTTTAACTTACTCATGAACAGCACTCACATTTCCTATTTTGAATGTGTCTCTCAAATTTTCTTCTTTTTAGTCTTTGAATGCTTTGATTTTGCTATATTAACAATAATGGCACATGACCTGTATGTTGCCATTTGCAATCCGCTACAATATGAACAAATCATGAACAAAGGAGCCTGCATTCAGATGACCACCATTGCATGGATTACCAGTATTCTCTATTCTGTGTTACACACTGCTAGCACATTTTCAATGAACTTCTGTTCCAATATTGTTGATCAATTCTTCTGTGAAACCCCCAAATTAATGAAATTGTCTTGCTCTGACTTATACCTAGTTGAAGTTGGAATTATTGTATTTAGTTATATCGCAGCATTGTGATGCTTCATCTTCATTATTAAAACTTATGTGCAGATCTTCACTACAGTCCTCAAAATCCCTTCCAAACAGGGACAGCATAAGGCCCTCTCCACTTGCTTTCCCCACCTCCTTGTTGTCTCTCTGTATCTGTTCTCTGGATTCTTTGTTTATGCAACACCACACAGTAATATCTCACCTGACCTGGATCTAGTCTTTGCTGTGATATATGCTATACTTCCTTCTTTATTAAATCCCTTCATCTATAGCTTGAGAAACAAAGAGATCCAGACTGCATTGCAGAAGCTATTGAATCTTAAACACTTGTATGGCGCTGTTCCCAAATTTGTTCTGAAAAGCTGAAATATTGTAGAGCCCTGCCTGGGAGGTGATATCTTACACGGAGACACGTATTAGTGTTCCTTCACTGGGGGACATGTGGCTGGGCCGTGGCATGTGGTTAAATTTTTCATAGGGGAACTTTTAGGGCCATAGGCGCTAGTTTGTGAGGGATATGGGGGTCAATGTCATGAGTGGTGTTATGTATTGAAGTTCTCACCTTGGCCACCAGGGGTGTGTGTATATAGTTTATTCTGCTGCGGTTTTCACTCAGGTCAGCTTATGCAAATGAAGGATTATAAACTGACACTCAGGGATTGGATAGCTGCAGAATATTGTTACTGTTGCGTTGTAGCTGAGTTCTATATAAGCAGGTGGCTGAGGCCTTCAGCTCAGTTCTGTTCCAGCCTGCAAATAAACAAGAGCTGTTTGGAAATCGCTGTGTTGTCTGCTGTGTCCACCCACAACTTAACACTGGCGACGAGGATGGGATCATGGACATCAGAACACAGACAGCACACAGCCAGTCTCAGAGCAAGGCAAATCACTGAGCTGAATCACTGAGCTGAAACGCTGAGCGAAATCACTGAACAGAAACCCAACTCAGAGCTGCCCTTCTGGCTAGAGCACTGTGTTCCATCCATCGCCCACCACGTCGGCATCGGAATCATGGCTACACTAGTGCCTCTACCGCCGTTTGCCCCGGCCTCTGAATCATGGGACTCATATCTCGCTCGTGTCGAATGCTACCTTCAAGCAAACGAGCTAACAAAGAAGTATCAGAGGAGCGGAAGCGAGGCCTCTTCCTCAGCCTCTGCGGGCCCAAAGTGTTTGAGACTGCCAGAGTTTTAGTCGCTCCACTCGCAGTTCACAGAGCACCGTGGGACGTGCTCCAAGAGAAGCTATGCAGCCACTACGCGCCCAAGCCATCCAAAATTGCTGCCCGCCATGCGTTTTACCACCGGAACCAGGCAGAGGGGGAGTCGATCAACGACTACGTCGCCGCCCTCCGGAAGCGCATTAACTTCGAGTTCCGAGA